>JAVQIZ010143131.1:0-15253 GCA_036023535.2 Galaxias brevipinnis | reverse complement strand
TACCTTCTGGGTGAAATGAGTGAGTGTGCCATAATGGCAGGACTCTATGTCACATCTTGCAACACCACCAGACAAGAGTCACTTCTTGAGTGAACTACAAATTATGTTATTTTTATGTTTATAATAATCAATACTGTTATTATATGTGTTTTTAAAATGTATGTATAATTTGGCAATATTTACTTTGTATTTTGATGCCAATAAAGCACCATTGAATTGAATTGAAATTGAGAGAGAGAGAGAGAGAGAGAGAGAGAGAGAGAGAGAGAGGGAGAGAGAGAGAGACGGAGACAGAGAGAGACATAGATAGAGAGACAGAGAGAGAGACAGAGAAAGGCAGAGGCCGTAGCGCTTGGAGTCGATGAGGCCTCCTATCTGGATAAATAAATAAGAACAAGTCAGTCTCTTTCTACCTATAGGAGTGCCGACGCCGTAGCCCTTGGAGTCGATGAGGCCCCCTATCTGGTTAAATAAAGGATAAACAAACAAACAAACAAACAAACAAACAAACAAACAAACAAACAAACAAATAAATAATAACAAAACAAAGTCAGTCTCTTTCTACCTATAGGAGTGCCGACGCCGTAGCCCTTAGAGTCGATGAGGCCCCCTATCTGGTTAAATAAAGGATAAACAAACAAACAAACAAACAAATAAATAAATAAATAATAACAAAACAAGTCAGTCTCTTTCTACCTATAGGAGTGCCGACGCCGTAGCCCTTGGAGTCGATGAGGCCCCCTATCTGTGTGAGGTTGCAGTTGCGCTGGCTGATGTACTCGATGCTGGTGGACTCCATCAGCATGGCGTAGTCGGTGGTGAGCACGCGGGTGATGCCCTCACGGTTGTTCTTCACCAGCGCCGTGTTCTTCCTGCTGCTCATGAACGCCCACATCTTCTCGTACGTGGAGATCTTGGATTTCTGTTTGGAGTCGGGTCAGGCAGATACACACACACACACACACACACACACACAGGCTCGTAAACGGTATGTGTGTGTGTGTGTGTGTGTGTGAGAGAGAGAGAGAGAGAGGTGTTCCAGCTGCTCAGTAAGCCCCTCATCTTCTCATAAATTGAGATCTTGGATTTCTAATTGTAGCGAAACAGACACATAGGCTCAGAAACAGGTATTTATATATAAGTATGTCAAGCCTGTGTGTGTGTGTGTGTGTGTGTGTGTGTGTGTCAAGGCACACATGCATAAAGCCACTGGAATGCTTCCTAATGCGGCTTGGCATCTGAAGGGAAGTGATGTATGGCACAGGGACCAGAACCACGCTCACCCTGCATTCTGTGAGGGTGCAGCCTGCGATTTTATGTCCACTAGGCTTCTAAACCTCCTCATGGAATTATAGGCCATTTTCTTTCTTTGTTCTCAGACGGTCTGCTAGGATTTTACTTCTTTTTTTAATCAACATAGCTACAGTAGTAAACTTCGATAGAGCAAATTCATTAAAGAGAGCATGAATAATGACTTGCAAAGTAAGAACATGCCCACGGTCTTTCATTGTACAAAGACTCACAGCCTGCCTCACAGACTGGCTGAAGGGCACAATCACACACGTTTACGCATAGGGATAGAACACTGTCTATACAATCTATACCATCTATATCGTCTCTATGTGTCTACGGGACAAAGCATGCAAGCTCATTGACATGCAAGTGGTATGATGCAACCGCAATGTAACCTTGACCTTACTGGGAAAAAAGTTCAACCTTTGCAAAACTTTGTGTTTTCACATGTTTACACATTCTAGGTAACTGAAGTACAACTTAAAGAGAGCCAACAAGTTGTGGCGTGACGTCAAGTGATGCTTTCGTTGCCGTGGTAACAGGGCAGAAGCATCCCGGCGTGCCCGTCTGGATTTGGCTAGCCCCACAGATCCTGGTCAATTAACCTTCTGTAAAATAAGGGCTCTCCATATTGATCGAGGGAGCCCACCTGACCTTCCTCTGTCTCTCTCCTCCATGCTTTGCATTGTTTTAATTGCACTTGCTTTTCCTCTCGTTCGCATTCTTAATCCCATATATCAGCTATCGCTGTGACAATGTTTTGTCTCCCTCTCTCTTTCTTATTTTCTTCCTTTCGGTAGGAGTCTGTGGTAGCGATGGTTCACCTCTTTTTCAGTCGATTTTAGACAGGAATGAAGTGATCCGTTGACATATTTATATGACGTCCTGATCCAGCACCTGAAAAATGAACCTATGTCTATGCATATAAAAAATACACCCACATCCCATTTCTGGCTATGCTGAGATGGAATAGAGGGGATCCGAGACAGAGATAAACACTTCATTATTGATTTTAAAGAGTGAACTACATTTGAGGCAATCCAGTGGCTGGTGCTTATGTAGGTTCATGTGTTGTTTTGTTTGCTTTTGAGAAAGATGCCTATGAAGACATACACTGTGGATGGGAAAAGCAGTTTCACCATGGAATTTAAAATTGTTTCTCTCTATGTTCATAAGTCTAGAAGTCCTCTTAACTGTGGAACCCATTCAAGATGCATGTACACTTATTTGTTTATTTCGGCCTGGAATTTCAGACGATATTCTGTCACAATTGACAGCTTCACAATTTCAACATATTGTGCACGGTGACTCCTAAACATAATGCTTAAGAGCCCTTTTCAGCAACGTAGATCAATCCAAAATGTGCGTCACAGTAGTCCACAATTGACTCATTCCAATCTGAGTTGAATTCCATTGATCTTTCTTTGTGTAGCCTACCTGAAACAAATTTCACATATCAAGTGAATCACTTGCATTGACCACCATCACATTTTGCCAAGTAGTTCTAACAAGGGCTAATGGATAGTCTTATAGTTGAATGATGGTGGCTAACTGAAATGAAGCAGCATTTGAAGAAAAAGCCAAAACCAAATTTCTCCAATCTACTTATTTCTGTAATACCAAACAAATTTAAAAGTTGCGGGTCATGTGAATAAACGAAAGTCAGTGTTTGCTTATGTATATGGACACAAGCAGGAAAAGCATTTCACAGACTAAAGGCCAGTTCGGATCAAAACACAAAAACTTTGTTGAATGCCAGAACTACCAGAACTACCAGGAAAGCTTGTATATTAGTATTTTTAGAACACAATCTGTAAATATGCACGGTCGATAAATGGGCTGTCAAACCGGGTGTCTGCTCAAACTGATTGTAGTGATTAGAGATACCAAACACGTTGCCATTATAGATCTCTCTGTCCAATCCACTGCATGTGTGTGTGTGTGTGTCTGTCTGTCTGTCTGTTTGTGTGTGTGTGTGTGTGTGTGTGTGTGTGTTTGTGTGTGTGTGTGTTTGTCCTTTCCAGGGGTTAAGGGGTAATGCAGTCCCTCCACTACCCACCATTAGCCAGACTCTAACCCAATCTGAGGGCAGCCAGAGCCCCTCTCAGCAGGCTGCCACTGGGACCCAGCAGCCACAGGGGACAGGGGAGATGATGTGGGCTGGTGACACACAAACAGACACACACACACACACACACACACACACACACACAGATTGAGAGAGAGAGAGACACACACACACACACACACACACAGATTGAGAGAGAGAGAGAGAGAGAGAGAGAGAGAGAGAGAGACTGGTGTACCTGGAAAACAGCCAGGATTGAGTGCAGAGAAGTGCACTCTCTTTGTTTGTTTTTTACAGCCCAACTTAGTTGTGCATTAACAATGTCAGTAGAAATTGAACCAGCAACCTCACATACTCATCTAATAAAAGTCCAGGATGGACAAAGCCCACCGAGTAGAAACAAATATGGGTATCAAGGCCGTATTTGCCTTTCCTTGTCTTACAGCTTACTACCTGTTATAGAGCTGGCTGTGTGTACTTACTGCCCCTGGTCCGTTTAAGTCCTCACAGAAATAGAATAGCCTTAAACCAGTGATTTGTCTGCTTGCTATTAGATTCATATGTGCACTGTAGGGAAAGGTAGGCTTTTGCCATAAAGGCCGCCCAGATTCTAGCGCTTCAAGGTGAGCTCTGACTTTACTACACTGGCATTGCTCACATCATTATTACCAAGTTATCCTTACTTTATTGTAACCTCTAGCCTAGAACCTCACCTCGACACTTCCCCAGCCTCTCACCCTCTCCCTCCCTCCCTTCCTCCTTCCCTCCCCTGGCAGAGTAGGCGAGCAGTGTGTGCGTCTGGCAGGGTTGGATGGGGCGGAATGACGTGATGATCTAATGGGATCAATAAGCAATCCCAGGCCTGCGTCTCTGGCCATCGACAGGTCCCCTCAGACACCGATTGGGAACAATTAGCATCAATGAGCCCCACTGATGGACTCGAGGCTGAGATGTGTGTGTCTGTGTGTGTGTGTGTGTGTGTGTGTGTGTGTGTGTGTGTGTGTGTGTGTGTGTTCGTGTGTGGACGAGTGAGTCATCGTCCCATCCCAAAGGGTTCCTTTGGCAAGGCCCTCGTCTGTGTCTGCTCAACGCTTGACTAAAATCACACACGCCACGCTGTGTGAACAGATATGTATTTATAGTGCAGCTCTACTTTGAGAAACACGAGAAGGTGGTCATGAAAGGGCCAGGTAGATATGAGAGGAAAGCTGCTCCTTTGTGTCACTAAGAGGTTGTTCATTGAATTGAACCCAGCCCCAGTGTGTTCTAACGAGTCTGTTTCCTCCTGGCCTCTAACACCCTGCCATGCTGCCCCTCTCTACCCCCAGCTCCTGTACACATGTGATAAAGTGTTGGGGCTGTGGTGGTGTCCGTAGCCTGGCCCCGTGGTGGGGAGGTTCCCATTAAGAACCCCGGGCGAGTGGCCCACTCCCAGGCACTCATTTGGACCTTCTCAGACGAGAGTTTCATTGAGTGTTACGTCCAGACTTACTGTATGTAATGACTGGCTTGTTGGCATGTAAAGGCTGAGTGCGCGCAGCAGGGTGGGGAACAGGATGTAGCGCCGTGGACAGACCTTTGGCATGGGGAACGTCCAGCGCTGGGCCTGGAACACTATTCTGACTGCTCAGGGTTAGGCTGTAAAAAAGTGACTGTGTGCTTTTTTAAATTATACTTAAACGCAAGTCGTAAAAAAACATATGCTTTCGGTATGCACATTTTCCGTGGTAAATATGCAGTTGATTTATGTGTTATGAGCTTTTTGAGTGCTCTGCTTTCGATGTAACCAACTCTACAGTATGCTTGTTAGTCCATGCGCGACTGAACGAATGTGATGGCAATTTATTGAGTGTGTTGCAAGTAATGTTATTACATTGTGCATTAGAGATGAGACTGTTTCCCCATGCAAAAGTTATTACATGTATTTCAAAAGATATTATAAAAACATGTCTGGAAAAAGCCTATTGCATTGGTAACATTTGTGCTGTACAAAGCCCTGCTTGACTCTGTTTTGATTTGACACACATTTGCGTTTTTCAAAGAAACAGCTCTTCAACTGTTCAAGCACACAATACTTTACCTTAATAGGTTTGTGTTGGACATTGTGGGGGGGACAGTTGTTGTTTCTTTTGTTCTGCCATCTCCACAATTGCTGATGAATATTCTGATATATAATTGCGTATTACCCATTCCTCCACCAACATTTTAAGGAACCAAGACAATCAAAAATTAAATGTACCATCCCATAGTCTAGTTAATTAAAAGGGTGTGAACACAACATTTAAAGAAGTGTTTCACTTCCTTTTAAAATGTATTTGTTTTCTTTTTACACTGCTTTAGAAACAAAAGGAAAGCTTAAAAATGCTATTCCTGTCTAACCTGTTAATTCCTTTTGAAACTGTTCACACATTTTGTGAGTTCCTCCTCCTACTTTATTACGACAAGGCAGCATGGCTAGGGATTAGGCAATGCAATGTATTGCTTAGCACTTTTTGCTCCAATGCACCAAAGACATGCTTACATCTCTCAGACCCATTAATACATTACCACCATATTGACTTTTCATTTAGCAGGTCCAAATTGTCTTGATGTATGTGACAGACAGCAATTATGGTTTTGTCTACTTTTGGTAAATTGTTGAGGGAAGCCTTGTCTTGAGCCTTCTAAATGTACAGAGGCTTCTTTCTGCTTCAGAGGAAGACACCAGTATTACAAGGAGCAACCAGACTAAAATACTAAAATACTAAACTTCTTTAAATAGGCCACTGCAAGCCAAATGTGTGCACTGCAAATTATTCATCTTTTCAAACTGGGTATTTGCTATTAATTGGAGGGTTATATTTGTGGGCTCTCATTATCCCCCATCCTCCATAATCTACAAGCTTGCACAATCTGTTGTCAGCCCGACTGATTTTGAATTCCTCAGTTTCTACTGGGATATCAATCATGTCGTCAATATCATTAAACTCCCAGTATGGAAATAGTCCTCTGACTTGAAGACGGTTGATCCTGATTGAGTTTGTCAGTGGGCAGTGTTTCAGCAGGCCGAGATGTGAACCACACAGACGTCAGTCCGCTGCCGGTGATTACTCCGGCCCTAAGTGTTTTCTGTGGGAGCTGTGCATGTGCCATTATTTCTTAATGGGCTTGGAAGGCCTCGGAGAATCCTCATGGGGGAATATGGTGGCAGGCCTGCAGGCTTGTTGCTGGAGCAAGCGGGGCAGAAAACCCTCTCCGGGCAGGAGCCCTGCCTTTCCTGGCTTTCTGGAACTCCGTCCCACCTGGAGCCTTGGCAGAAACACGCGTCCTATAAAACCTCAAGGTCTGGGCTTCAGTTCCCCTGGCCGGTGACGGGGATGCTGGTGGTGGTGGTGGTTGTGGGGGGTGACTGCCCGTGCCAAAGGCATATAGTCACCCAACTCTCGTGGATTTGGCCTTGGCACAAAACTGAGGCTCGCTTGGCTGAGCACGCTGGTATAGAGTTTTACTGAACTCATGGGTCATATACAGAAGTTAACGCCGTGCAACCGAATGTATGACTGAGGTCGTCAAGTCTTTGCTTCATGTGCCTCTGTATCTGGGAGGGTGCAAGAACCTGGCTTTTCACTCCATCTGTGTTTCTAGGTGTGTGTGTGGGTGTGTGTGTGTGTGTGTGTGTGTGTGTGTGTGTGTGTGTTTTCGTGTGCGTCTTCTGTTTAAGCTCTAATAACAAACCGGCGGGGCTCTGGAAGCCTGACGGCTGCTTTAGAAATCACTCCATTTTTCAATTTACACGGCATGCAGAGCAGATCAGCCCGCCACGGGCCACTGGCAGCAGGTGATTCATTCCAAAGTACCACATGGGCTGAAATATGGACAGCGTGTGGGCTTAAGGGTAATTATGGGCCTGAATGGAATTTGTTATGTTCTGACACTACGATTAATGCAATGGACTCGGGCAGGAGTAATACACACACGGAGAAGATTTGCATTCAGGAATACCTTCGTTTACTACCAGCCTTCATACGCTCTGTACACGAGGTACGCCGTCGTTTGTGTGCCGCTCAAACATTGACTATGCTCCCAAAACAATTTGTATTATTTTAAATGCATGTTTTACAACATTCGATTGTCGTTGTCATTGTGTCAGCTCGATCTCTTTCAGAGAAAGAAAATCTTTGACGTGTATCTGTGTTTGTGTGGGCGTGTGTGTGTATTCCATACAGAGTGTCCAATTGTGTCAACACACAAGGACATGTTGAGATGTGTGTGTGACAGTGCATTAGGTGGAGCTCCTCTGCTTTTGGTGCTGCCACGGTGCAGCTCAGGTCATGATAGCCGCTTCACCTCCCCCTTCAGGCCGAAGGGCATTACTGCAGGCTGCTCCCTCGTCTGCCGTTCCACTGGCGCACACTTGTAATGAGGTGAAACTAATCATGCACAGACTGTCATCCCAACTCCTGATGGCCCGATTGAAAATCCACTGCTAACAATCCCACTGGTGGAGGAGAGCACCAGAGGGACAGAGCGAGCAAATGGAAGACAGGACGGGGTTAGTTATGCCCGCTGGCACAGCGCGATGGCTTGCGAAGGAAAATCTCTAATGCACGATATTATTTTCGACAGCCGAGAGATATGAATTGATATAGAACCATTGACAGAGCATGGCGTTACTGTGACCTGGGGCAGCATAAAATTGGTTATAAATGAATCATGGAACTTTGAATGGGGCTCTCTAGCCCTGGTCTGCATTAGGCTTCAGCCGTGTTCTGGCCTCGCCATGGTCTTAATGCTATTCAAATTGTTTTAGAGTCATCGTGGAGGCTATCTAAGGTACACTTACACTGAGCAGAAAGTCTAATGACTTTCTAATGGGAAAGGCAAAAGTGTGTGTGTGTGTGTGTGTGTATGTGTGTGCTCTCTCTCTTACGTGCGCGCCCGTGTGTGCGTGTGAGGGAGAGAAAGATCAGAGACAGATTTTAAAATGAGTTCGTTGAAAGACACCGAGAAGTGGAGGGTGTGAAAAAGGCAGAGTGAGAGAAAAAGTCAAATGAAAAGATGAGAGAGACGAGGAAGAGAGCAGGACGGGAGGAAGAAGGGGGCGTGTGAGAGATGAAAGAGATGCTCCAATAGCGACACAGTCCTGCGGACCCCGGGCTGGAGACGGCGACTCCTCCTTCACGGTGGATTAGCCTGACCGCATCGTCCACCTCCTATGGGATGGGTGGCTTCGACAGTCATCTACCATTCAGAAGAATCCACCCCAATAGAGGGGAGGCTTCTCGTTTTCCAGCTCGTCCTCTTGTCATCCATGTGGCAGAATGGTTTGGTCTGAGAGGGTTGCTTTCTCCCTCTGTCACACGTCCTCCAGTGTGCCTTCGTTTTGCTCTCACTGTTACGTCTGACCTTTCAATTCATCCATCCTCCGCTCTCCTCCCTCGGTCTCCTCTCTTTCCCTCACTCCATCCTCCTCTCCCCATGCTGAGCCCCTCTCTGCTTCCTCCCCCCCCCTCTGCTCTCTTTATCTCTTCCCTCTCCTCTCCTCTCTTTCTGTTCATTATAATTTCATGACTCCCCCCCTCCTCTTACTCACTGCCAACTCTCCCTCGGCGGCTCACTGAAGCTTTCATCCGCAGTCTTCGTCGCACTGTTGGATTCAACTTACAGTGGGATGAAGAGCTTCAGTGGTCCTGCCGCAGAACACCTAACGATGAAGACGATACGACTTTGTTCATGTGTCCACACACAGCTGATTGAAAATGCAGATGATATTCTAACAATCATGCATGATCATATCTCATGTATGAAGGAGCAACGCTGACTTTGGTCCTTGCAGAGTTGCAACACAAAACATTTGAAAGGAATAAAAACATTTTATAAAACCGAACTTTGAACTTTGTGGAATAACAAACTTTGAACTCCAACCATCCATTGGAATCCATCCATTTACATCATGTGTTCAGAGGAAATCAAGGTTACGTCTGGTCAAAGCTGGGCTTTGAAATAATGTTTTATCATACCCTATTATTGGTGGCCATGCTCCGAGCCTTATTAAAGCGGGTTCAGCCCTGCTCTAGAGAGCTCAAAATGGCAGTGGTGTAATGAGCTTAGCAGGGGCCCGGACTACATATACGCTGCGATCCCTGCAGGGTCTCCATATTACTTCCCCCTTATCCAATAGGGATAGTGTAGTTCCAGGAAGAAGGAGCCTGAACCAGGGGCCTAATATACCATAGACCTGAAGCCTGCTGTGGACGGCGCTGGCAGGCATTTCAGAGGCATCGTTTTACAGAGGATAGAAGCAGGAGGCCGTCTGCCATTTTGAGGCTGGCTTAATGATCCGCTGGCGAAGACATGATGCGGCTGGATCAGGTGCACGCTCTGGAAGTTTGCCCATAGCCACGTTTCAACTGTTTATTTTAGACTTTTTTGATTTGAATAAGTAGCTATACTACAGAGTGACAGTGTACTGTGTGGATTCAGCACTCACTGTGATATTTAGTAAAGCCCATAGTTTAGCAAATGCTCATCTATTGAAGGGGGTTATGTAACACTTGGATATGAATGAAGCTCTATAGTAATCCTGTGGGGATTGGGTTATCCAATCATTTATGACGTTTCAAATCAAATGAAATGTACGTTGTATAGCACATGTCAAAAACAAAGGCAATTCAATGGGCTTTACACAAGGCACGCAGAAACACACAAGGAAGTCACAGAAGAAGAAGAACTGCAATAAGACATTTACACTTTGCAACAGTCATTTAGTCACAGTCATTTAGACTTCACCATCGTGTCAATAGGAGACGGGCACAGATCTCAGCTTCTTTCTCTACAGTCTCATTCACTGATGGTCCCTTTCTAGAAAAAAGAAAAGGTGATAGAGAGGGAGCCGCTGCTCTTCAATGGACACGGATGCCTTTCCCCTTCTCCACATTGATAAGGTTAAGAGTGAATTGGAAGGACCACGGTTCACAGCCCAGTCATAAGCAGTCGGAGGAGTCCACGCCAGTGGGATTACGTAAGGTTGCGTAATCCATTGGCTCTGGCAGAGACACGGTTCTAGGCACACTCTCAATCTCCATGAGGGCATGGGGGGCCCGACGGGTCTGAGCAGCACATGGCTCTTTGTTGAGTTGGTTTTTCTTCTCTTTTCGCCGTTGTTCCTGGTGATTTTGCTGAATGGGAATGGGAAACGGTGCCTGCTGTGGGACGACGATAGGAGGAAAAGGGCAACAGAGAGGGAGCGCTGCTTCACTCTCAGTCTGCGTATGTAGATGACCTCGTATCGCGCCCTGGGCCAAAAAAAAGGCCATTAGACTGGATTACTAGTTAGCCGTGTAACAGGTAGTATTGCAGGTGGCATTAAGCTTCTCCTTCTCATAGCCTTCTTACTCTTGTCTTCCCAAACACACACACACACACACACACACACACAGACAGAGAGAGAGACAGTCTCTCTTTAACTCTCACTCTGTTGTGCTGCTCCCCATGGAGGGGAGGTTTAACTAGGCCCAGCGGTGCCACTGGGACCTCTGTCCTGCTACTTTGGACTAATTAGACAGCATCAAGTTAAAACAAGAGGGCAGCCATTAGGCAGTGCAGCGCCACTGCTAAGACTTGTCTGACCGGGAAATTGAATTATAGCCCTGTGTCGTCGAACAAAGTGGAAAAGCATGGCAGGCAGAGGAAGGAGGGGGGAGTGGAGCAAGGGATTATAGAGAGGTGGAGGGAAAATGGGGGACAACCGGACAAGGATGTTATGAGGAAGTGAGGAAGCGTGGAGGGAGGGAGGGAGGGAGGGAGGGATGAAGGGAGAAGGGGCTATGTAGATCAGCCTCGGAGCGGTGGTGATGATGCACTCTTTTTCTTCATCAGCACCCAGCCTTTCCTTTATTTTTAGCCTTTAGCATCCGCGGAGTGGGGGAAGAGAGTTAGGGAGGGAGGAGAAAAAAAAGAGAAGAGAGGTCCGCTACTTGTGTCCTATCGTAGTTGGGTGATAGAGTGCTCGTGGGCAGGACAGAGTTCTTAGTGACTCCGCTCTCTTTCCCCCTCCAGATGATCTCACAGCCGGAATGGGATCACAGGAGAGGAGGGGCCCGTGGATCCCAGGTCAGTGAGCACACCGGGGGAGAGGCTGTGTGACTGCGTGTGTTTGTGGGCACGTGTTTTCTACCTATGCAGCTGCTTCCATCACTCAGGTCATGCTAGGCGTTGTTGACTCTCCTATTTGTCACATGGCCGTTTAGTTGTTTAGGGGTTACAGATAGGTGCCTTTCGCTCAGCGCTGGTCCGGTATCTCCACATTCCTCTGTCCCTCCTCCACCGCTGCCTGTGCTACCAGGGGGCTCCTGTGGATCCAGTGAAGTCTAAGGATTACAGAGGATTTATCTTCTAGAGCCCTGTCATTGAAAAGGAATACTTCAAAGTTCCCTAAGGGCCCAGCGGTTATGTTTTGGCCACGTACGATGCCTGAGATCAAAGGACTTGCGCATGCATAGGCATTCACGAACGCTAGCAGAGACACACACAACAACCACACACATGGACTAACATACATGTATAAAACTCCTTTTACATTCAGATAAATACGTTGCCTTATGATAACATACTATATTGTCGTGTCATACCAAAAACCCTTCAGAATGTGTGCGGGGTAGAGTCTGGTATTTAAAGAATGTCTACAGCATAATAGATTTACAGTAGCACATCGATCTGCTGTTGTATTCTGTGCCAGTTCTGATAGGAGGAATAAGGGATCGAAGACCCATTCTAACATAGTTCTCACAAAGAATGTCGAGGTGCACAATGAGCAGCACGCTGACACTGAGTCACACTGCGTGAGACTGTGGACGTGCGGTAAGTATGCTTTTGGTGGACAGAGGCAGAGTTCAGAGAGCGTTGAAGTGCTGACCATATTTCAACACAGAAAAATGCCACTGTAGAATTATGGTGATTTGATGGGCCATTTACCTCGGCCAGGGAAGGAATTACCGCCTTGTGTTTGGAAGCTCTCACTGAACGTCGTGCTTTCTCCATATACCGTACACTACTTCTTTGTTCAGGAAATAACATCAATCATGCCATTACTGTTGGCGGGCAGTGCTTTCCCGATAATACATATAATCGGCTGCCAGGCATCCACCTCTCTCTGTGGAAACAGCGGGAGGAACATAGGCGTCGGAACGCTGTGCCCTATTGAGCCCTATTGAGCCCTATTGAGCCCTATTGAGCCCTACACAACCACTTTTTGTCCGGAAGGGCTCCACTCTGCTCTTTGCCCCGGCATATCCTAGCAACGCGCTACAGCACGCCGGGACCATTTCCGGTCTGCGTCGCCGACTCCCGTGTGCCCGCGAGCGCTCTGCCACGTGAGCTAGAGCGGGGAGCGGCGAGCCGTCTGTGGTGGAGGGCGTGCGTACCATGTGGACGCCTTGCCAGAAGTGAGGCGAGCGCCGGGAGCGTGCCTCAGCAGTGGAGTGGCTCGTCAGACCACAGAGCGACCCAGGAGAGGAGAGGAGAGGAGAGGAGAGGAGAGGTGGTGCGCACACACACACACAGGGCGCTGACAGGGACGGCAGGGACTGGACACGCTGAGCTGGCACCATGCACAGGAGGCACTCGGCCAGCACGGTGGGACGCCGCCGGGACTCCAACCTCCCCCCCAACCCGGTGAGGACGCGCCTCGTGTGGGGTCCCTCTCTGCTCTTAGCGTACCGTTTTCATGCTCGTGTGTCTGCATGTAAGAGAGGGGGAGAAAGAGAGTATACGAGAGAACTGGTAGTCTTCACGCTGACAACTTTGATTATGTTTACCGTTGATGAGGGGTGTCTAAGCTATGTCTGAACACCTGGGCTGTTCAATTGACAGAATGTTTTTGGTTCTGCATCTGCCTTTTCTAGGTCATGGGGTTCTGTGGAGGCTGAACTTTCAGTGTGACTCTAGACATGATCCAATGTTTGCATAGTCTCCATATCTTCTCACTTTGCAGGAACAATTGGATGTGGTATTGATCTGACATACTGTAGGTGTCAGTTTCATTCGGTTAGAGGGGAGCGAGAAAGAGAGAGAGGAAAGGGGGAGAAGGGAACAGAGATATATACACAGAGAGGTTGTATTAAAACAGCACTGTAGCTTGTGAATTCTCCCTTTTATGGTGTACAAGCTGTGAAGAACTGCCATACTGCTCGATTAGCATTCTGCTGTAGTCTAGGTATCCGTGCCTCTGGCGTGTGGTGCCTCTTTTTACAACAGTCATTAACCCACCAGTCTTTAGCATCGCTAGCAGGTAAGCCATAAACCATCACTGCACTGTGGTTTTGGAAAAGATAAGCAAAGGTAACGTGGTACATTTTTACACCATTAAAAGATCTATTCAACGATCTATGCGTCTAATGTGCTTCTGATTCTAAATCGATTGGCTTTGAGGTTTGGTGATTTGACTGAATTTCCGTTTTACTTGCTCCCCTTTCATTGCACTATACTGTCTTTACGTAACATTTCATTGGGGATATTAGCATTTGTCTCGACATGTTTGTGTACTGCAGTGTATAGTGCAGTATTTACTGTAGTCCCCAGAGCTGTTTGTAGACTAGGGGACCTCATCTGCTCTGTTAGCGAAGAGTTGCCGAGTTTCCACCTGACTGACTTGGCTGTGCCTGTGGACCCAGCTCACCATCTGCACAGGGCTGGCTTTCACGCCTGATCTACTCCTATGTCCCCCCGCACAGTCTCCGAGGTGGGGAGGAGGAGAGAGAGAGAGAGCGAGAGAGAGAGAGAGAGAGGGAGAGGGAGAGGGAGAGGGAAAGAGAGAGAGAGGGAGAGGAAGAGGGAGAGAGAGAGAGAGAGAGTAGAGTAGGAGAGATTGCAAGAATCTGAGAATGAGACCACGTGCCCATGTGATATATTTTTGGATCTATTTCCCCATGTGGGGTAAACCGTTGTTTGTGTCTTAGAACTGTGTGTCGGCTAACTGATGTGTAAAGTGTAGAGAGTAGCTGCTTGGAGATCAGCTGTCAGGCTTACAGTACCTGGCTCCAGCCGCTCTCGATCAATCAAAACCCATTGACCACCTGTTCCCAAACGGCACCTTACGCTGTGTGTGTGTGTGTGTGTGTGTGTGTGTGTGTGTGTGTGTGTGTGTGTGTGCATGTGTGTGTATGTGTGTGTATGTGTGTATGTGCGTGTGTGTGCATGCATGAGCCTGACCAGTGTTTGTGTACTCTGTGAATTCTACCCAGGTTCCCTGCTGTTTGCCATGGCTTTCAAACTCAGAGATCAATACTTTCTCTACGGCCCCGCCTTCGTTAAGACTGCTGTCTATTCTACTAGATTGCCTTAAACATACACACGTTACACAAACAAATATGCATGCAGGAACTCAATTGCCCACGTTCATGTACACACACACCCACATACGCTAATGCACACATAACACACACACATTTCTCTCTCTCTCTCTCCCTTTCTCTCTCTCTCTCTCTCTCTCTCTCTTTCTCTCTTTCTCTCTCTCTCTCTCTCTCTCTCTCTCTCTCTCTCTCTTTCTCTATCTCTCTCGCTCTCTCTGTCTCTGTCTTCCTAATCTTTTTTTTCCAATCCCTCTCTATCTACTTATCACTCACATAAACACACACACACACGCACGCATACACACACACGCACACACAAACACAACCTGTACACAGGGACATTAACCTCAACAGGATCCATTACTGCCAGGTAATGGCTGAATGTCACGGCAGCAGGATGTCATAAAGGGCCACATGAAGAGTGTCCTAATGGGTTTTGTTCAGCTTGAGATGATTCAGACCATCCACCTCCACCCCAAGCAGGACATCTGACCAGGCTTCTGGGAAACAATCAGGATGCTCTACTCACTGGCGCCCACACGCACACACAGACACATACACACAC
>JAVQIZ010143036.1:0-22484 GCA_036023535.2 Galaxias brevipinnis | reverse complement strand
TTGAGAGAGAGTGGTATGTCTCTGTGTACGCCTGCATTAATTTATAATTTGCGATTTCTTACAGTTATGATATATATATATATATATATATATATATATATATATATATATATATATCTTAATAGCCTAAATAGAAATAAAAAGGGCAAATTTCCATGACCAGTGGAAAATTAAAGGAAGCTGGAAAATTTAGAAAGTATGATTGAAGACAAATATACACAATTGCAAAATGCTAAGAATTCTCTGCAGGCCTTGATGTTTCTACTTTTATAGTGCGTATTGTATTCAGGAAATTGAAGGCCTTCATGCAAGTGTTCACAAATAATTTGCTCTAAGAATAAAGCAAGTTCATTAAACATATCTATAGCTCAACAAAGAGGTTAATTGCAGTTATTTTATTTGTTTTTTGCAACATCAAAATATGCATGTGACACTAACCTAGTTAGGTTCGATAGTATTTAAAGTTACTAGAGGCAGTTCGTCTGTAGGCGGTGATTTTGGCAACCCCTACCTGCCTAGTGTAATTATTTTCCCTATCTGTTGCAAAGAAGACATGCAGAATGCTCATGGTCATTGCATATTGCTAGCACAATCAACAACTATACTCCAAGTATGGGCATCTCTTCCTGATTTAGTGACACACTTCCTTGTGCCATTAAGCAATTTGTCACAGTTTCGTGGGAGATCGTACCCGGTGGCAGACAAAATTAGTCTTAAATGTTGAGACTTCAAGAGGACTCATCTGAACCGCAATTTTTTCATTCTCCCATGAACATTACAATGTGCTGTGTAATGGATAATTTCAATCTATGACAGAAAATAACCAGTTTATGAGAGGAAGAAACCATTAAAGGATCAAGTACAATTTTATTAATGACTACAGAGTCTGAGTCAGAGTCTGTCCACAGAGAAATTACTACAGTGAGTTCACTCTAACAACATAGCAAGTTCTGATTAGTTGACAAGGTTGAAACGAGTATATTGGTCTAAGATAAACAATCATTCCATTGGTCAAGATGGAGGGGAGTGGACATAATCAGCATTAATAAGGACACGTACAAGGGGACACATAGAGATTTTATGTTATGTCTAAGACACAAAACTTTAGCCTTCAGCGTCTCCAAAAGGCACACACTGTCCCTTTTGTGACCTAGTCTTTACTCTGACCCTTCCCCCACATTGGAACACCAGTTTAGGCTTGAACATCGTGAGGATGCCAAAGTTTCCCTTACAGCTATCAGAAGAAGTTTATTGATAATTCATTAATATACAAAAGTTGCCTACTGTTGCTTTAATGTATCTGACATTTACATAGAGACACAATCTGTTAATTTACAGATACTTGTGTTAATGCACTTTCCATGCAGCCCTATTTGCCAAAAATAGCCAACTTTCCTTTCACTCCTGCTACAAGTCCTCATAATGCTAATATTCAATATTTAATGTGTCTAACAACAAGTGCTAACAGTTACCTAAGTCACCATCACAGACAAATATATTGTGTGGAATGTAAATACAAAGGAATGCGACTTAACAGTGCAGTTTGACAGCACTAGAGTAGATTCACCTTTACAACACATCCTTTAAATCTGGCGGCCTTTACCAGCTAAACAGAGTGTTCATCGCCCTCAATGGGGCTGTCATGGGACTGACACTTCACAATTTAAGGGCCCAGTTTCCCGTACAGGGATTAAGCCTAGTTCTAGACTAAAAGTCACTGTCAATGGAGATTCTCCATAGATTTTTTTTTAGTCTAGGACTTGGCCTACGGTCCTAAATGTATAATGACTTTATATGAATGATTCCAACATCAAAGCTGCCCATTGCTAGCAAGCATGCAATCCTGCTAAACTACCAGCAGGGAGCAAACTAGACCAACCATCTGGTTGTTGCTCAAAGTGGTTAAGGTTCAGATCAATGTAGGTTCATAATGGTAAACCGGAGTTTCAAGGTGTTACTTAACAGTTTAAACTCTTTCAAATGTCAAATGTTGTTATATTGTTGCAGTCATATTGTTTAGAATGTCATAGTAAAACACATTTAAATAGATAAACATACATTTTGAAAGAAATACATTTATATGACATAATGATTTTAGAAGTTTTAAAAAAAAAAAAATTTAACCAGGAAATGTTATGTCAGTTCAGTACGGAAAGTAAAGGTATAACTAATCATTCTGTATTGGAAAATATCGTATAATTTGTTTAACTTATTTTGGCAACTGTGGCTATATATTTGTATTCCGTGAGGTCAAATATAATATCCCAGCATTATTTCCCACTAACTTTTACTCCACGTTAACAAAGATTCTCAAATACTGTGTACTGTTGTTCTAGAGGAAAACATGACTCATATTCACTCCACATTGAAGAGGTTCTATCTTAAATGAGATGCTTAAGTTAAGGAGAGTCTATCTGAAGTCTATCACTGTATATCTGAAAACTAAAATAGATAGACATACAGTAAACGTTAGATGACTATGTTAAGAACTTTGAACCAAAGAACTTAAGATGGTTGGTATACAGCATTTGAAACCGTACTACCACAAATATAGATTTTTAACATCTGCCATTATCTTACAGTATAAGGGTACATATCCCTTTTTTATAATTGAAACAGAAACTTATACTCATAGCATACTAAAACAGTCCTTCTCCCACTATACTAGGCTACTTGTTTGGCAATAACAAGCTTGAACAGGAGCCAAGCTGTTGGTTCTTTGGAAAGTTTACCGGGTCACTGACCGGAGGTCTTAGCAGCAAAAAGCCTCTCACAATCAACTGTCACTTTTCTTTAAAGGTGTAGACAGACCTTTTGCACGGACTTTTACTTTGTAATACGCACAGTGACATACTATGACATAAATAGTTAATTACAGTCCTTCATTCCACAATATAATGTACAACATTTCACAAAAGAAACTCCTCTATAAAATTTGTTCTGGATGCCATCAGCTATTATTTGCATGCAACTTTCTGAAGATTGAATCCTCTTCAAGAATCAAGACAACAAATGTGATTGATGCCCCTCCCACCAGTCTGCTGTGGTGTCTGGTCTGCTGTGTTGGAGGCTTTAGTGACAATGTGGTACACCTGGGCACCCTGGCTAGCCTATTTAAGATGGCCACATCGGCAAACGTTGGTGGCTGGCTCTACCACCCTTTTGTGTTTGGCTCAGAACAGTTTTGGTTCATGTCTTTTCAACACCCTGTCTACCTTACTACCAGTTGTGGGTCTAATGAGGGACCTGAGGGGCCCTCTGGATGGATGGATCAATGTGTGCGACAGTACTCTGGGGTGTTTACCTCGTGTGCTATGACTTGTTCCATGACTTCTACAAACGTACAAACTGATTTTAGTCTTCGATTGTACCGGGCATCTGTTATGAACAGTGAAAATCTTGCGTAGGCTCAAGGCAAAATGAAGCAATTGTATGATTGACAGGCAGTAATAGCAAGTTTCTGCCTGGTGATCAGGTGTTGGCATTGCTGCCAGGGTGAGGAGTCCCTTTCAAGCACATTTTAGTGGCCTCTATCGTGTTGAAAGATGTGTCTCCGAGTGTAACTACCTGATATTACCAGTGAATTACCAGTCTCCTCAACAGAAACTGAGGGTTCAGTTATATCATATATATATGTGCTGAAGACATATTACACTCATGCTCCTTCCTTCAGTGAAAAAAGTCAGGGGTCAAGGTAAACCAGTAGACATCCGTGTTTTCTATGGCAGTCTCACTGGTGGAGGTTGTGGGCAACCTCTCTTCCTGTCAGATAAGGGGGAGATGGAGACCCTGCCTGTGCAGAGGATTTTCAGGCTCCACCGGATAAGTGCTTTTCAAAGGCGCTTGAACAACCCTGAACTAGTTGATGAATTTGTTTACTGATTTAAGTCTCAAACAACTTGTTAATATGACTGAAATGATAAACTTCCACTTATCCCTTTTCCCAGACACTCTAACCCGTACAAACTTAATTGAACATGACATTGAGGTGGCTGCCCCCTTCAAAGAACGTTATGTTACTCCCATCAAAAGAATGCTTTAATCGGGTACCTGTTGATAAGAGATGTTATGTCGGTAGAGTACATGGTAAGAATTAACATATCAAAACATTCGTCCTTGCCATGCCTCTTAGTTAATAAACCTCATGGTACTTTTCGATTTTGTACTGACTTTAGGAAGGTCAATGTGATAACTAATTGCTTTCTTATTCGGTCGTGGTCTTCAAATTCCCAAGCAATGTTTGCCCCTCCCACTGGTATGCTGTGTTGGAGGGTCGTTAGTGCCTATGTGGTACACCTGGGCGCCCAGGCTACTCTAGCATATTTAAGAAGGCCACATCAGCAAATGGGTGGCTGGCTGTGACCCTGCAGACTGGCTCTACCACCCTTTTGTCTTTTGCTAATCATGGTTTTGGTTCATATCTTTTCAACACCCACATCTACTATGCTGACACCTGTCCACACACACACTGCATGCACACTGACTACTACAAATACTACTGCATACTACCTGTTACACTATTTTGCTATTATACTTAAGTAAACTATTCTTAACTTACCTGTTTGCTACACGTGGATATTGCATACACTACACAATTGTGTGTGAGTGTGTCCTTGCTTTGATAGGTGTGTGTGTGTACACACACACTCAGCTTCACAACAATACAAATAGCCTTGCTAAAATGAATAGTACCCTATATGGATGGATTTTCGCAAGCTGACATAAACAGTATCTTTACAGGGTTATTTCACTGTAACTATACTATGCTTTGTCTTTTCACCACCATAGTTATTGTGACATATATGCTACAAAATAAATTGCATTGTAGTCATACAAACGAATTGCATGTAGGCCTATATTACATTTGATACAAAAGAAAGTATTACAATGTATGAATTGCTTCTAAAATTTTGAAAAATTGATTCGAGTACGATATTTGCTTTACCTGTAACAAAGGTAATTCAATGGCAGATTTACTATTATTATTAAAAGTTTGGTAAAACATTTTTGATGTTGCTTTAATGCATGCTCCTCCTTCGAGGGGAAAATGACATCACTTGGTACAGAAGCCAATGAACAGGCTGAATCCATGGACGAGAGGAGTACTATGCGTGTTCCTTGTGAGTGCGTGCATTAATGTGTAAGTGTGTGAGTGTGAATGTCTGAGTGACTGAGTGAAAATACGTTGTTTCTTAATTTGCAACTACTTTATTCACTGCGGTTTTTTTTAACAATGTCGGGATCAGAACGCCAATTGGTTATTTGAGACCTGAGAGAGCTACCTGCTACTACGTTGCAGCGAAGCTCAAATGAACGATCAAGAACAAGCTTTTCAAGTGGGTCAAAAACAATTTTGACACAAAATAACGGATCCCTATAGTCAACACAGGTCATGGTTTTGGCATAGAGTTGTTGCTCTGATCAACAGTCTGTAACTGTTGATGAATATATTTTAATGGAGACCGGAGTGTTTATGGTTGTTATGAAGTACTGTGCCTTTTAATGTAAGCACTTTAATTAAATATTGTAGTTGACACACGGCCTAAAGCCAGTTACAATAAAGTGATCAACAGGAGTTCGTTTCTGGATGATAAGCCACTTAGTTACTCATAATGTTGAAGACATTAACTAGGAAGCTAAGAAGACATTCACTCAACGAAATACACCCATTTCAACTTAAGGTAAGTTTTCATAAGATAGGTTAGCAATAGCTTGAATTTCTATATCCTGTGTTAAGATGTAGTTGACCTTAATTAGAATGCATTATGCAGACCCCATTTCATTTCGAGCGTCTCGCTCTCTTTCTCACACACACTTTCAAAGAAGAGTTCTATTGAAAGAAGCAGCTATAATAGTATCTTGATCAACTGATAGACGATGGATGGGTTTATCTCTGTGGCTGAACTTTACAGTTCTTTAAGTAGTTTACTATATATTCCAGTGCTTTTCAAGAAAAGGCAAGGCCTGTTCAAAGCAAATCCATCTGCACTCTTTTTAAAACATTCTGTTTCACATACATACATACATACATAAACACACACACACACACACACACACACACACACACTGAAGAACTGACTGGTTATAATACACTTTCATAACCATAATGTACATGCCTTTTTGTCATAATCAAACATCAGTGTTATTAGTATTGAAAGCTTACATTACTTACATGTGTATTCCATTCCAACTTTCTTTTTACATATCAGTTTTTTTCACCACTGAAAGTGAATTCTGGATGCCCCCCTGCTTTTGCATGTATGGTCACATATCTCAGTTTTCAAATGAGGACCTGGCTACACACTGCAAACGTACAATATTGACAATTCATATTTTAGCTAAATGAATTGTTAGTATTGAAAAGTTATAGAAGAGGTAGAACATTCTCTCACACTTACAGTAACATGGTCTTATTGTGATTTATATTCAATTATTCAAAAAACTCCCTTGTGCAGAGGCAATTATCATTTGGCTAGTTGTCAATATTTAATGTTAAGATAGGTTCTGCTCATGTAACCATTTTGTTAAATAATGAGACGTACGTTTTAATGAGTCACTAACTGACACTGTCCACCACCATTGTAGGGCAGCATGTCAACCAATCAGACTTGGGAATTACAGCCATTTTGCGCCAGTATGCACTCTTCCAATGGCTTTGCTTATGATCCAGACATGGGTCACACATCTCACCATAGTCTATGGATTTGTGACAGTTTAAGGATATGCCTGGTGGATGTGTTATTTCTTATGAAGTTGATGTGAACAGAGTTTGTCAGTCTAGTCTGAATTTGTTTGATTAAACAGCATTGTGCTGTGCCTGCTCGTGTGGCTGTTGGCAGACAATGAATGGGGAAAGTGACACTCTGTGGGGGACTGTGAGGGAAAGGTCAGTAACACAAAGTAACAGACCATTCACAAAGTATTTTCTCTTGTTTCCTGGAAACTGAATGGGTCCCCTGGAGGAGATGTTGTCCTGTGAACATTTGAATACATGATCTGACCACTAAAACAAAGGTCATCTCAAGATCTCTGTGCTGGTGACAAGGTCCAGAGTATACTATATAATCAAGAGGAGATGATGCAGTAATGGCAGTCAAGGTTGAGGCACCATGCATTGACCAAAGTGGTGCTGGAATAAACAATATAGTGTTAAGCAGTCATATTCAGCATGCTCAGCATGATATTCTGTCTCATGAAACTATGTGCCTATACATTTTGAGTGCGGAAGGGAAACATACAGTTCATGTGCATGAACTGGCTAGCGTGTTTACTGACAGTGCGCGTTTCAAGATTGCACTTTATCCAGCTTAGCCAACAGCTCAGTGATGGAAAGTTAGTGAAAACGATGTGGTTGCATTGCTCGTTACACACCAGGTCATGGTTTTGACTGGCTGTCGCATTGCCCCAATTTATTAATGATGCTTTTGCTAAGAAACACTAAATTAAATTGCATAATTTGGACAGCGTATGATAGTTTGCACTCAACGCATCTGTCTGATACATAATAAGGTTCAAGTAAATATGGCATAGTTTAGTTTCCAATTAAGTTTACTTTGGACTTGGGATGACCTCATTGTTGAGAGGTGTAGTTTTTACGGAGTTGTAGTTCTCACTGATTACCTGTAAACTAGGCTCTGTTAAAAAGCCTCAGCAGGAAGCATACTATTCCAAAATGAACGTTTCATGCAGTATTATTATTCACAAGTAACCTTGACTGTGCATACGTGTGTGAGGATAATGTGTGGTTACACAATACTTACCCTAAATTTGGCTTTGCATACATTCAGTGCTTATTGACATTTAACCCAGATTCTTACTCTGATTTTTTTTTTCACTTTTGTGGCACTCCCATGAAATAATTAACATTAACACTCTCCATGTGAACATGTGTATGCATGTTCTATGCGGCTAGTATTCACCATAGGTTTTGTAGGCCTCTAGGTTTAGACCAATAATCTGCCTTTACTATGTTCAATAGATTATAATGTGAGTTATTTGTAACTGACTGAAATAGCTAGGCCATGCCCTTTTAAGTACATTAATATGTGCAATACATTAAATGAGTTTTTGGAATACAACCAGTCTGCACCATGAGTAACTTCCATATCATTGTCATTCATGGCACCGCATGCTTGTCTGGACACTCATTGGCTTTAACACTCACCACAAAATTCACTGGTGCCTCTAGTTCTCTCCATCAACTAAGCCAACACATGGCTGCCCCGCTCTTGACACAACAGCTGCTCTTTATAGTGGCATTATCACTCATTAGTAGGAAGATAATGTGCAGGGTCGAAGAATTAGCTGGCCTGATCATAGGCTAAAAGAGACTATGGAGACTTAGCTGTAGTTGTAGTAGCCTGTGTTGGGCCAGGCCAAAGTTGAAAGTTTCAAAGTTGAAACTACTGCCAAGGGAACACAGAGGAGCTGGATCAATGAATGGTGTTTTGTCACTTATGGGCCACTTTGAACGATGTGCAAACAAGCAATGTTTTTTTATGTTATTGTTTATGTTGATAAACCAAGTATGAGTTTTAAATCTTAAATATCCTTATTTTTTGTATTATGCTACTTTGTTTTTTCTAAATGTTTTTGAGTGGACTTACTTTGGGATAAAGTCACTTCGTTTAAATGTGACTAGCAGCAGTCTCATTTCGTTCTTCAAGATCAGAAACGGACAGCTGTAGAAAGTGTACCGGGCAGAAGTAGGTGTTTACATAGCTACCCTAATCATGACCGGCTAAAACAATAAGCAAATTAGTTGTGCTGCACTGCCCATGCAAATCTCTACTTATCTCTACAAATCTATGTTCCTCGTGGATTCAAACCTTCTCCCCACGAACACACGTGCACGCTCTCCTTCGACTTCTTTTCGTCTCTGTCTCAGTCGCACACAAACACAAACACTTAGACAGAGGCAACAGTCACCTTTAGGTGAACTGTCTCAAGTGTTGCACCAGTTGGATAACAAAAACAGAACAGGCCTACAATTTGACAGGTTTTAAAGTCTTTAAAGTCCTATTTATTTCATGCCTACACCAACACGGCAGTTGGTGTTGAAACCCAATTCAAATCTAAGCCCCTCCACCTTTGTTACACAATCCCAGTTGAGATTTGCATTTGTCATGGTCTAATTATTTAAACCCTTTTTTGCATAGGTTTTAGTTCCTTAGATCAAGTAACCCCCGGTTTGCAACTGCAAATGTCTCCATGGGCCTGTGAGTGGAAGAAGCAAAAACATTGCTTGTGTTATTCATATTTTCTCACACAATGAATCAGAACACAATTAAGAGTAACTCTCTTACCTTGGAATCTGACAAGAACTGGGAAACTATAGAGTATATGATGTGTTACTGAAAAGAGTATATCAGGCTACAACACATTTGCTGGCCAGCTGGCAGTCAATGCCCATAGTTCTCCTTTAATGTCCTCTTCTCACAGAGTCACTGTTGCCTCACCACAAGCATTGTTTACTTTAATCCACAACTTAACTCTGAAAAACAAATACAGAATGCCATTGAAAGGCCAAGGATAGACGCTTTTGAAGAGGTAAAAATGTATTATTCGTTCAATTTCTCTTACTTTGATTCTTAAAATGTATGTTACTTATTATATCAGCATAATTTCCATTGTCAAATGTGCCATTGTTTTGTAAGTTGGATAGGCCTTTAAGCCAGATTTTACATAGCACTAAGTTTTGTAAGCTGTCCATAATTGTAAATGCTTTCTTCAGTGCTTACCCTCAGTCCTGATAACTCTCCTGACCATAATAGGAACATGAAGCTCCAATACAGACTAGCCCTGGAAAAAAAACTATGCCAAGCATCCTTGTCTGGAATTCACTTTCAACAGATAAGATTCCATATCTGATTGTGGTTGACTGATGTTTTGAGTTTTGCTCCTATCGTGTACTTGCACACACAAAACAAACACACACATGCATACACAAAAACAAATGCCCACATGCACACAAGTGAAGAGGCTTTCATCGTCCCAAGAGAAGACGTTGTCTGGCAGGCAGGCAACAGGCCCCACATCCTGCTACTTAATTATGTCATCGCTGTAGTTTTAACTGGAATTTTAAAAGGTTGTTTATGTAGGTTAAGCTAAAGGCTTCCTACATTTAGATGGAATCATAATACTGAGTCAACATCCAGATTCCACTAAAATGTGATTTGTGAAGATGCATTTGTACAGCAACATTGTAATAGCCCGGGAGGAATAGTAAAACAAACAGTTGCTTTCGAGGCAGATTTTCAGTTGAAGAACACTCCAAATGCCTGCTTTGATATTGTCATGAAACTTATCGTTCCGGTGAGATGTTTCCTTATTTTACACTAGTAGTACAACAGAAAAGGTTTCAAATGGAATGAATGTGGCTTGCTCTGCTCAGACCTGAGGCCTTGGTTCCTTTCTCTTGTTTGAAGTGTCTGAGAAGGAAAAGGAGGCGTATGGGGAGAAGAGAGATGGTGTGTGTGTGTGTGTCTGGGTGTGTGTGTATGAGTGCAGATGGCAGCTGCTCGGCTCGGCCTCTGTGGTAATTGCAGTGTGTGCTGTGTTACTTAACTCTTAGCATGGCATTCTGTGGGGTTTCTGTGTCGTTGCTATTGCACCCTAAAAGGGTTTCATTTAAGGCAGTTTAGAACTAGTAAGTCACTTGGTAGCTTAGCTATAAAGTTTATAGCCTGGCACTTTTACTTAATGAAGTGGTTTTAATCGGGGCAGTAAGCCAGACCACAGCTCATGCCCTGTTTGACTATTTAATGTGGAGAGATAATGAAATGAAATGCGTGTGAGACCTTTTGCTTGGCAGTAAAAACATAATTGGTGGAGGAGCGTGTAGACCTTTATGAATGGCAGTTCTCTTTATGAAGCTATGGGACGCCATGGCTGGTGTGAGTGGGGTTGTCTCATGACCTGTGACCTAACCTTTCACAGATTTCCTACCATGGCAGTGGGGAAGGAGGGGAGAGTGACGACTCGGAGGGGGAGAACCAGGAGCTTGCACAGATTGACAGAGGTAAATGGGATCCTTTCTTCACGCCACCAACCTAGCAGACCTGGAACAATTCAGAGTCCCACACACTATAACACTGCAAAGTTTATTTACTAAATAGATTGGGGCTCAACTATTGCAAACTGAACCCTGAGAGAAGCCCATAGTGTTTGCCTTCTTTGATGTTGGAGACTGATGCAGATTAGCCTCCCTCTGCTCTACTTCTTCAGTGTTTAACCTTTGGCCTTCATCGCTTCCTTTCAGAGCGGCGGCGGAACTGCGGCCTCACTCCTCTGGCCACCAACCAGCAGCACAACCAGGACCCTCTGTCCCCGGCCCGGCTACGCCGCCTACGCCTCTTCCTAGACCCTGCCCTGGATCACCACTCCTCTGAGGAGGAACTCGAACGAATAAGCTGCAGCGACAGCAGGAAGTGGGTGTCAAGCCTTACCCATCGCCATGGCGATCACCATAACAGCGCCTCCAGTGATGAAGAGGTGCGTGACCTATGTGGCTGCGGGCCCCCTGCCCCGACCCCTTCCATAAGGCCGCAGGGGGAGCCCCTGGCTTGCTTGGCAGCCTCCCATAGTCCCGTGCTCTTCAGCTCCAGCCCGCCGTGCAGCCTCAGACCACCCCCAGTGCGGTACCAGCTGCAAGTGGTGCAGCCAGCCATCCGGCCCATCATCTTGACACATTTCGACCAGTCAGCGGCTCCCTATAGGAAACACAGGCACAGCTACAGTGGGGAGCAAGGGAGACCCAGCCTTGACCTGGAGAAAATGCAACAGGTTAGCATCACTTGCTATGTTGGCTTAGCATACGATCTTCTTGCGTTCTGTGTTGACTAATAATATTGTTCATCCTCACATTGTGAAACTCTTCTCAACCCTTCACCACAGCAATGTACATGCCCAAGACATTTATTTACACAAATCTTGATTGCCACTTTAAATCTCGTAAATATTTGTCGGGAATGAACCCTTTCTGAAGCTACAGGAGCTTGGGTGTTAGTTGCAAGTTAACTGTATGTCTTGATTTTGAAAGCAACTAGGGCATACAAGAAGAGGGCCTTCCACAACCATGCTTCATTACATTGAGCACAGGATTGGTGCAAGGGTACAATAACGTCTCACACACACACCCGTCTTTATGTCCGGACGCTTGCCACCTTGGTGGTCCGTCTCAGAGAGATGAAGGAGAGAGAGGCACGGACAGCAGATGTCTGCCCTCCTTTCTCACAAAAGCTGGCGAGCGAGGGAAAGACAGAGGGGTGGAGACAGAAGGAGAGGATTAAATAAACAACTGAAAAACGACATTGACTAATGAGTCACAGAGAAGCTGGTCCAGTGATCGTTAAAACCCAATATCCATCTTGGCCCAGAATGAGGATGGATAGAGTATGTGTGTGTGTGTGTGTGTGTGTGTTTGTGCTTGTGCATTAGTTTGTTTGTGGCTATGGGTTAGAGGGGGTCCATATGTGTACAGGGCTTTTGAGGGAGAGAACAGACGATGAGAGACAGCGGGCAGCAGTGAGAGGGGCCAAAGGGAAGAAAATAGCCAAGGATTAAAGAGGGTGTGCGTGATTGCTTGTGTCTGTCTGCCTATCTTTTGTACTATCTTTTTGTGTACAGGGTGTTACTGTTACTAAATGTTTTTGTATCTGTTTGACGATGTATTAGTACACACAATGTTGAGGATCTTGGTGTGTGTGTGTGTGTGTGCTCAGTCAAGAGGAATGGGAGGAGGTGGAGGGAATACAATAGGGGGCCTTCAGAGGTAGCACCCAGACAGTACTATGACATTAACCCTTTAGCTGGACATCCTCAATAATCATCTTGTCCTTAACACAGGCAAACAAGTGTCAATTGATATAACTTCTTTCTTGACTAAATCAGTTACATATTCTTTACATTTACAGGACTATACTATTATATTAAAATCAATTCACACACACACACCGAGAGAGAGAACATGTTGCACAGGGAACATATTGGCCATTTATGAGATAAAAAAAGACTAATCTTACAGCTTACTACGTGCCATCTCATCATACTCTTATGTGCAGGGTCAGCAGGTTATCCCCTTGTTTGGTTTCAGTTCCTGCTAATCCATATTGTGCACGCTAATCCTCACCCAACTGCTCAGATGCAGCAGTGCCATTGTCTGTTGGAGTGATTGTCACAGACAGCAGATGTCTGTTTCTCAGCCTTTAATGTGCCGGTCACATGTGGATGGTGTTGCTGGCACTTATGAGGAAGCAAATCCGGAGGAAAGCACTTGTTGCTTGTTAAATCATTAGAAACCTTTGATAATGATAGCCATTTATGGAAGTTTTTCCTTGGTAGTCATGTTTTTTTAAGCATTATTTGTAATGCAATCATTATGCATTGTAGTTGGTTTACAAGGGCCTAAATTTAAGAAACAATTATGGAAGGTTATACATATAGGTTTATGAAGCACAATAATACCATGCCAAATAATACAATGTTTGTGTGTGTGTGCTTGTGTGCTTATTTGGGCCTGTACCAATGTGCATGTCTGTTTCCCCCAGAAAATGCTGCTGAAAAAGAACTGTGGAGGGAAGACAAGGACTATAAAGATAAGGGTGAGTTGCTTTCTACTCGTCTTTGGTTTATATTTTAAATGAAATGTGTAACTGCATAGTCAGCACACATTACCACACAGTGCCACCACTGTGACACAAAGAGGATCAGATGTTGATGGAAGTGGTAATAATCTACACACACGTAAAAACAGTTCCACTGTACGCAGAGCCACAATAGCCGGTTTGGTTTGGGTGTCAATTACAGAACTGATAAGGCTGAGAGGTCATTTGGCCCCCATAAGCAACCAAGTCTGTTTCCATGCCGATACCTTGATGCCCTTCCAAGTGCATGCTGGGAAAGCAGCTGGCACTGTGTTGGTTCCCATGCTCAGATAGTCAGTGCTATGCCAGTGATATATTAAAACTGACTCGGAACAAAGTCAACAGACCACAAGACGAGTTGGCTCTATTGGAGTCCATAAGTAAAATAAAATAAAAATAAAAAAGTACCGAACTAACAAAATATTTTAATAAGCGGTTTAGTGGTTAGCAGCCTAGGTATGAAGGTGCCCCTGTTGGGATAGCTTTGCAAATCTGTTAAATATTGTGTTGGGAAGCGGTAGAGCAAGAGGAGATTGGAAGGAGCCTGGGCATCTTGGCACAAACCAAGCCACTCCAGAAGGACGCCCAGTGTGGTGAGAACGTGACGTCATTGTCACATTGTGTGGGATAGTGTAAACTCTAGCTTATGACACGTGTTTGTGCTACGCACACTGACACACACACACACGCACACACACACACACACTAAAACAAAACATTAATACACATGTATTACTAATAACCCCATCCCTTCTCTTGCATGCAGGCAGGCCATCCACGGCTCTATCGAGGTTACTACTGCTATTGCTTTCCTCGTGGGTTAAAAAAAGTGCGCTGGCAGTGTCTAAGCAACGATGACTCAATATGTAATTGGGGCTCATCTTTCAAAGTGGTGGAGGAGGAAGACGAACGAGCGGCAGAGAGATGGAGGGATGGAGGAGGAGTGTGAGGTTGCCCTGTGGTGTACTAACCGGGATGAAGTCACCTTCCATTTATAGCTGGCCGGCTGCTATCTGTTTTGCTCCACCGATGCCGTTCATTATCTCATTCTAGTATTCGTTCAATGTGTTGGCGGTGTTGCCGTCGTCGTCATGTCGATGTGTGTGGGACTTTTGATATGTTTTGGCCAATGCATTTTGTACCACAGTAGGTCATAATCAAAGTGTTGCGATTTGAGAGCCTCAATCTTTGTCCTCTTTTCAGTGTCCCTATTCTCACATTCACTCTCTTCTCTTCTGTGCTGCTTTCTTCATGCTTTTTGTCCTTTATCCCTCGTAACACACACAGACACACACCAACGCTATCTCTTTTTGCTGGCCTCAGTCCAGTTGGGACACCCGATCTAGAGGGGTGGGTATAAGGGGGCCTCTAAGGTCTACAAGATGGGGCCCGGCTGAGAGCTGATTGTGGATGCAGGGATAAGCACTGTTATTCCCTTTGTGTGTTTGTTTGTGTGTCTGTGTGTGGGGTGATCCCGTAGAAACCATAGGAAAGCACATAGCTGCTGCTGCTGCTCAACCTCTCACTCTAGGGGATGGAGGTGGGAGGTGGAGGGGAGAGGATAGATCTTTCCCAGGATGTAGCACCAGAGAGCAGGCAGCATCTGGTTTCAGTCCCTGTGAAGGACTAGAAAGGGAAAATTGAAAATGGAGAATAATTGATTGAGATGGATAGGTTGAAATGGATCCACTCATTTGTTTTAGGTTCAAATATTCCCTGTTCGCCAAGCCGTCTAATTGGACATAGACATAGTTTTCTGGCTTTCTAAAATTCTAATAAAAGGCATAATTAATGTAATAGGTGAGTTTATGGATCCATCACTGAGTAAACCCAGCTATTATTGGAAGATGCATAACAACCATAAAGGAACGTGTAAAATATTTGCCCTGTTAAGGGTCTAGTCTTGTACAATGTATAGCTGGATATGTTATCCACTTTTAAGTGCCTTTGAGAATTGCTGCTAAGTTACAAGGACTGTCGACACATTAAATCCCTCAAGATGTGGCCTGAAGTCTTGGCAACAAACTTATTCGTTGTTTTAGTGGTACAGTGTGTGAAAGGACGGTCTATGTTTTGGGACACTAATGTTTAAATTTTTTTGGGATTCATAGACACTGAACTAAAAATCTCTTTTTAACTGGGTACAGAAACAAGCACATGCACAGACAGACAGACATGCCCTCACACACTAATTCTTCCAGCAAAAAAAGGCCTGTTCTTGATTAGAGTGCAGCCTAGCTACATTGTATCAAGAACACCTTCCCACGAGCCTCCCCTCTGAGCAGAGACTGGAGAAAGTGCTGCCTCACTGCCAAATGACACAAAGCCATTTCCGGTTGTTTCCTGTCAGGAGGAAAATGACCGGGGCTAATTTTAGATGGGGCCTGCAGAGCAGTGAGTGAGGATCCACGGTCGCTCTGCAAGTGATAAAGCAGCCAACAGACCTAACGAAGGAAGACACACTGGGGAATCTTATAATGGGATACAAATATAATTTTAATGTGCATTACAATCCGTTCCATCTTTATTTGCCAATATTATGGATGGTTTAATAAGGTATTTTCAACTAGTATGCTATTGCAATCACCTAGGCATGAACAGTAAACATACAACGTGCATTAATGCTTCTGACTTGTGGAAGAACTTACCTACACTGTGTATATTGTGCAACCACACTAGACACACAAACAGCTACAGGATCAATTAAAACGCAAACTTGCTCACCTCCAACATGTTGCTTTTTTTCTCCTTCTGCCCTTTCTCTCTTCACAGAACCTTACAGGGACTCGTCCTCCCCCCAGGTATACCTACGACCCCTCCATTTTTGCCTTCCGATCTCTGAGCACAGCCCCTCCGTGCAGCCCCCTGACCCTTTCTGAAGAGACACCACATGTGTGAGATCGTTGCCAGATTCTCCACTTCCTGCCTGATTCCTAATGCCCTGGACACCACATCGTCTGTCTCATATTTTTAAATCAGAAAACCGTGCAGAGAAAGGAGTGACTGCTATAAGAATGACCAGCAAAAACTCGTACAGAGTGTTTGATGGTCAGAAAACAATCGACTCTCAGGAAACCTCACTTTGATATTATACTATTCCTCTAATTTTTTTTTACCCCATGACCATCATTCAAAACAACCTAGATAACAAAGAAATCAAAGTGAAAACCGTTATTTTTGGAAAATCTAGTGTAGTGTTTAATTCAGGTATTTAGCTTATGATCAATCAACTCCACAGTATAGACTTAGGCATGGGGGAAAGAATGGAGAAACAAAAGTTAACCTTCAAGATGATGTACAAAGGAACAAGGCAACTATTTAAAAAGAGGATCCCACCTTTGTCTAAAGAAAGACTGACAAGGCATATACACATGAGACAATCAAACGTTTACAGCTATGGATGAGTTTTTGGCCTTCGCAAGATCTCTGGACATTGCATGAGTCTTGCTCCTGGTAAACTTATCAAAAATGATGGGGTTATGCTCACACTTCCACAGAGCCTGTTTGAGAGTTGCTTTGTTGGATGTGTTTAATACATTCAACTAGTCACGACAAGTTTAATCAGAATGTTACTGTAGTTCATCGGTCAATCTTTTTGATCTGTTGATGTAACTTTAAATCTGTTAATGCATCTAACTATTAGCCAATAGGAAAACCAGGTAAAGATGTAATGCTTGTATCTTTTTTTCCTGCATGAATTGTACTCTACTCTCTCTTTTGCAGATAAAGACAAAACTTTGTCTGAGTAACAACTATAAGAAATGTACCACACAAATATTGTCTGATTGGTGCTCTGTCATGTATTGGCTAGGTGTATGCAATTTTCAAACTCTACCTTTTAATAGTGTATCTTTGTAGCACCTCGCCACTGGTATGTCTGAGAAAACTCCCAATCCATCATCTTCTTTCTTTGCCTTGAAATGACATTTGAGATGGATGTAACTTAAGGGTAAGACAAGGTTTTTGAAGGTCAACATGCCAAAGTAATGAGCACAGATATGAACAGACACGAATGCACATGAATGTATCCCTTGTTGGTCATGTTAAGAGCCACTCACCACTGTAACCAAGACTCACTAAAGCGATTGAAACATTGTGACATCACTTATTTGCTATACTCTTTATGGATAAATGGCCAACGCAGCTTCATTACTGACTGATGTTTGACTCTTTACCAACAGTTCTCCTCGCCATGTTTTTGCAGCTTGCTGCCCAAACCTGGAATCACCTGATTTCTAAGTCACATCCCTATGACGATACGGGCACCAGACTTGAGACCAGAGTGAAGAGTTTGTCATAATGTTCTGGAAAAAGGAGTGAACTTGTTGTGGCCATTTGGCTTTTAGGCTTGCATAACGGTCTTCTCCCCTTGGGCCAGGTATGTGTGCCCTCATCCCTGGTCCTAATGAATGTTTTTATGCTGGGCCTCTTGCCATCCCAGCTCTGTAGCCTGGGCTTCTAAGACTTTGTGTTTGTGGCCCAAAATGGACATGAAAGATAGATCTAAAACAGCAATTTATTCTGGGTTTTTTTTGTCAGAGGGTTGTGCAAATCTTTGGGCTGGCATTGAAATTATATTAAACATAGACTAAACAAGTCTCCTGATAAAACTCAATACGTGAGCTTACCCCCACATTACCTTGTGAAATGCGTACATATTTTGGGCGGTACAGTAGACTTTAGTGTGAAGAACCTGTGTTGCAGAGTGTCAGTGTGTGCTTCACAAGAGCTAATGTGGCAGCGTGGTTTCCAACTCTTTCTGACTGGGTCACCACAGAACATCCCACCATAGATCTGGGGCCAATCCCACAAGCCTCTTAGTGCCAGATCAGACACGGAGACATGCTCATGGGATGCGAGCAAAGGAAGGTGGAGAAGAAGCACTGACGTCAACACCCATCATAGTTTGTTGGGTGTGAGAGCGGTGAGAAAGTGGAAGATGCTGTGGGAATGTGTGAAAGAAAGTCAAGCTGAGAAAGCGATGGGGGTCGTAAAAAGAATTTGGAACAAAAAAAAAAAGTTTTCCGCAGTAGTCAACTTTATTATACAAATACACGTAACGAATAACACATGACTTTTCTGAGGATCCAGCCGGGATTAAAAGGTGAAGTTGAGAGTTGAGATGGGATAAGAGGGTGGAAAGAGCAATAGAGAGGAGCGATGGCGCACCAGTGCTGTGGGATTTTAGAAGCAGTGTAATCCCACGAGGCAGATTGACACATGCACGCACACTAACCCACTTCTCACACACACACACACACACACAGGGCCTGCAACGATGAGTCACTTGTAAAGAAGATCTGGTTAAAAAGAGAACTTTGATGAGGGCCAGGCAATACACAAACAAGGACGGGCGCAGGCAAACACACAGACAGAGACAGAGAGAGAGACAGAGAGAGATAGCTTGACTCATTATCAGCTTGCATTTCAGCCAGTAATGACACCCAGGAGTCCAGATGGTCAGCAAAGCTGTTTCAATGTGCTCGCTCTCTCTCCACCACGCTCCCTCATTTGGTTATGCCAGCAGTCTACCGTGCGTGTGAAGCCAAGGAGGGGATGGATACTTTCAGGCTGTCAGGTGGGCTTAGATGCAAAGGGAGCAGAAAGCTGAAGGGCTGCCTCAGGAAAACAGACTTAGATTCAGCATTGACAATTATGTCTAAATTTAAACCCTCTGACGGAAATGATTATTGCCAACTAAAATAAGGAAGAAAATTCCAGTGCCATCCATGACATCATACACACTGGTAGGCCAAGGGTCTAGTAGGCTGTCAAGCGACTTTTACCGGTGAATTGACAAGTCCATATTTGCACTGTTTGAAAGTAATGACATTTGCCAAACTTCTTGGCTGGTTGGCCATTAACGAATAAACCACCCAAGCTTCTCAGCATTCTTTTTAATTCCTACACAAACCAGCGCTGTGGCAATGTGGTTCCTTATTCAGTCTTTCCAAAAGATTAGCCAATTCAAAGCTGTGGTTATGGTTATGTCATCTCATACAAAGTTGCACAAACATTGGTTATCAAATGCTGCTGCTCATCACATTTGCAGACCACATGTAGAGAATGACTACAGTATGAGCAGTAATGATGTTGAACCAGGCGAAAGATTGGAGGGCATGGATAAAGCGAAGAGAGAGTACTTAATGATTAAACTTGAGTTTGGCTGAGACAGAAAGAGTGTAGAAAAACTGTTCAAAAGCCATCCGTGCAATCTTCGCTCAGTAGCCATACTTTTCGTTAAGGTGGGTGCGGCCATCTCCGGACTGACCTGTAGGCATTCAATTCATCATGTTAGTCACATTGACCTACAGTTAAGATATTTTATAAGAGACAAATTCTTAGACAAAACAATAATAAATAACAACACGGCAATAATCTTGGAAATACAAAACAGTTTTCAGTTAACCAATTCAAGCATGAATTCAAGTTATAGTTTTGTAATAAGGGTTATCAACAAGTAATTATCCCGCATTTGTTGTTTTTGTTCAAAAATACCCTGTATGATTAATACATTTTTGTAGACCCCCAGTTGAACATCAACTGGCAAGGAACTAAAATGTTTGGGTAATGCCATATGTTTATCTTCAAAATATTACAAGCCAATAAATGTATCATTCAATCATGAATCGTGGCTTTACAATCTACTGATTTCTGGTATGAATTTAATAAGGGTTTGTAAAGGGTCAATCCAACTAAACTACAGGTTCAACATGAGTATTTAAGGGATTTAATTCCATCCTGCTACACTGGCATCTATCATACTCCACTGATATGCGCTGAATCCCAATATCCCTGGCAAGCCACCTTTTGGTTTTCAACAGTATGTGCCTAACTGGTTGGTTAACTTTGGCCTTGTTGTAGCCTCTGCAGATCGCACATTTTAAGTGATTTTCCTCTACCACGAAAAAAAAAAAAAGACACCAAACCATTAGTAACATTATCTTATCGAAACAGGTACTTTGAATTGCATTCCTTGGCAATTCCTTTGCTCAAATTGAACCATGAAAGAGTTTTCAGTACAACTCTGTCACATTGCATCCTATTTTTTTCACTCTCTTTATCTGATATTGTAGGTCCTTGATGGCTACATCAGTGAGAAAGAAGGAGAGCATTTAAGTGTACCTATGAATGCAACTGGATTCCTAATCCTGGAATGAAGGGGAGTTGTTTTGTAAAAAAACTTAAAACCACCTTGCCGATTACAATACTTATCTGTCATTGTTGAAAACATGAACATAAAAACGAAAGTCCTCACTCTACAATAAATGAGAATAAAAGGGTCTGGGCTCATTCCGACACATGGTCTTTAAGTCTAGGGAAATGTAGCGCGCTGGCAAACATCCATAAATAACATTAGCGGTAAACAATAGTTGAGGATCAGATTAGAACACCAGGCAACCTCAAGTTAACTTTGACCTCTGTTGACTTCGACTGTCTACTTGTGCCACACAGGCCAGGCAATCACCTCTTCACCTAGGGCTTTAACAACAGCTCTATAACAAGGATTAACCAGTTGGTATCAGGGAGTGGTGGATACCTGTGGGTGGCACCCAGACGCAGTAGTCGGGGTCATCATCCGGGTATTGTCCAGAAAGGGTGTCTGGACGCTAAAAGTAAACAAATAGCAAACAAAGGGAATAAGAAATGGTTGAATGCAAGAATGCTGTTCAGCGTTTTTATATTATGCAGAGGTGGAATAGAGTGGTGGTCAAAGTATTTATCTCTCACATTGATTTGGTTCAGTGAGCAACATTTGGTTGCTTATTTTACTGACTGCAAGGAAAGATATAGGCCTACACCCAATGTCCCTCTGTGAAAAAGTAATGCCTCCTTAGATGTAATGGTTTACGTTAGATATTATTATCATTAACAGCAACCACATGCTGCTTGTAGGTACTGATCACTCAAACGTCCAAAATACCCCTATAGCAACTGTGTGTCGTCGTCGTCGTCCGTCCCCCACCCCACCCCCAGCCCACCTTTGAAATCTAAATTACGCTCATGAAATGGTGGCCTAACCGGCCATTGAGAGGGGAGGGTGATTATTTTCTCACATAGGTAAAGTTCATTTTATGAAGTATAAATATAACCAGCATCTCAATGTCAACATCTTATGCTATTTATTCAATTATTAGGATCTGCCAAAATCGACAGTAAAGAAATGCGCTAAGAGTCATGTTCTGGTATACCCACTGCATTCTCACTTACCTTGCTCGGTCCAATCACTTTCTTTTTGATATTCTTCTTTGGACTAGGCTTGGCCACTGGCTTTTCCCCTGATACCTCTTTGGGCTCTGCAAAGAAAGGGAAATATTTATATGACTGACAAGAAAACTTGTCACAATTCTTAAACCGTATCTAAAGAATAAACTATTCTACTTTTACACACATGCTGTCCTTTTTGAACGATACACACCTGGACTTTGTTGACCCTTCACGATGCGTTGGTGCGCCATGGTTTCAGCCTTTTCCTCAGTGGATTCATCGTCTCTGCTCTTTACTAGTCTTTGACCTATACACAACAAAAACAGAATGTGTTAACTGGAACTGAACAGTCACAGTACATCTGAAACTATTTGTAAGACCCCCAAATAAGTGTAAAACAGTATGCTTGCTTCTGAAATTGTAGTTGTATCTGCTGCCACCTAGTGGCAATAGAAAGTAAAAAGTGAGGAATAAGGAATAAGCTAAGAAACTGAGCATATCTGAAATAGTCTATCATCCATCCATCCATTCCATCCATTTTCCGCCGCTTATCCGGGGCCGGGTCGCGGTGGCAGCAGGCCCAGCAGGGAATTCCATCCGTCCCTATCCCCAGCAACGCTTTCCAGATCCTCC
>JAVQIZ010143035.1:0-20726 GCA_036023535.2 Galaxias brevipinnis | reverse complement strand
CTTATTTTTCACCACATAACGTCTGCCAAATAAAACCTGTGAACAGTTCCACTAACAGTAACTCCGTCTGACCAACGTTACAATTAAGTAAATTAGTAAACTACAGCTTAAGCTAAATTGACAGCATGTGAACGTAGTGCACACGTTTACTAGTCAACTTAAGTTAGCCACAGCTACGCTAGCTAATATGCTGTACATATTAGTCATAAATAACATTATGCATCACGGTAGCCCAATTCCACAAACGCCCAAATAAACCTGAACAATTTAAGACACATAAGAACAAAGGACAACAAGACATATGCCATTTAAGGGCTAGACTCAATGTGCATAACGAGGCTAGTCAGAAGGCCTGACGTCCATTGTGGGCCGATACCAGTATGCAAGCGCTGACAAATTCTCTATGTTCAAATAAACAATCTGCAGCAAATGTCCGATTTTACCTGAGTGTTACACGTCCTATTATTTAACCAAAATTTCAAGATTGACAAAATACACTAAAATTAAATAGATTGCAATGGATATAAATGTACATCAATTTACCTATATGTGTCTCTGTTGAAAGCCGAAACAGGAAAGGAAAGACCAAATGTAACCGGGTTGAGAGTTCAAGCTTTCGCTCCGGAAATTGGTCTTGATCATTTTTGCTACCACCACGCGGTTTTTAAGTGAACAGCAAGTTGGTACTGTAGTACGGTGCAACTCAATTTTTTTTGCAAAGGGGCCGGGAATGGGTATGGGAGAATATAGGGCCGCTAACCTCAAAGACTGGCATGGTTTGAGAAAGGCTGCTGTAATGTATCCCCATGATAGCCACGCAAGGATAGTTACACTTAATACAAACACTTTGCTTGTAGCCTAGATAGATCCAAAATGGTGTACCACTTAACCTGGTGTACAATACACAATTCGAATTACAAGTGTGACGTGAATTGTAAAGAAATGCATTATTCTAAAACATAAACATGTTATTCGTTAAATTATGTCAGTTAAATCAGATTATATATCAGAATTATATGCCTATCTTTGTTTCTAATAGCAAACTTGTTTGTAATTATTTTCTATTAAGATTAAGCATAAGTTTAATGTTCTATGCAGGTATGAGAAAAGTTTAAGCCCCTCTATTTAACCAGGTTATGAAAGGGTTCCTAATGTCATTATCAATTCCAAATCAATCAGTCCAATCAATTGTTATATTGCCAGAGGTAATTGCTACAACTTATTTTGTTACCTTCAAATGATAACTGTGTATAATATCCACAAACCAAGGACTAGATTATATTAAAAAAGTTAAAAAACAGTGGTCTCTTTATTCGTAAATTAAGAATCACAAAAATATTAGCTACAAACAATAAAAAAGTATTAACAACACTTGATTGATTGTACAGTTCAGAAGACTATTATGACAATACCTTAGACTCAATGATACTCAATAATGGTAATTACTACTCATTCATATCCAACATTCAGATACAGAGGTCAACATTCACAATGGATTTACTTCAATCCAATAGGATAAGACACCCCTCAGCTGACAGTAAACCCTTTTTATGTGTATTTGTACATTAGTGTAGGAAATATGCAAACAGTAATTGTATGGGGTTTGGCCAAGTTGCAATTGTATGTTTTTACATAAAAAATTACTGTAAAATAAACAACCACTGGATTCTTGCCCAAAGTTATTTAAAAAATATATTTTAAGGGATGGGAGTGCAGAAGGGAGGTATTTATAAAAAGGTTCAAAGAAGGCTTTTTCTTACAATAAGCTTATAGTATTGCATTGAAAAACATCAACAGTTGAGGATAAGGATCAAATAGAATTGCATGCTACTGTAGCAGGTTGAAATGAGAGCAGCATCATCAAGTATGCCTGTGCACATACATGGGCTTGTAGGTTAGTGTCGTAGCATGTAGCCTACATAGACTGAACTGGCCTACTAGCAATATCAATCATTCATTTCAACATAACCTTTATGAAATAGCATGCTTCTAACCTGAGGAAAAAATATCTCACTTTCTCATTTAAACTCAAGTTTGGTGATGTACAGTATAATATAGTGTTTGAGTTATTGCTTATGCTATCATATGAACTTTAAACAGTTTAACCTAGATAAAAAAAAATTAAAAAAGTTATGACAAACTTCCGGCCAAGTAAACGCTATCTTGTATTGGGAACTAACACTGAAAGAATCTAATACAGGTTTACATATAATATGTCGTCACGATTCTTGAATGTGCTCTTAAGATCTGAGTGATATAGTGTAATTTTTAAGGCCATAAATCATATTGATACATTTGTTTTGGTGTAAATGTTTCAGTTTGCAAGTTGGGATGAAGAAGTCAATACAACTTCAGCTCATACTGAACTCACTCATACTGAAGTCACTCCATAAATTGAATAAATGGAACATACAAAATATAAATTACCAAATTAAAATATAATCTTTAAATGAGTGAACAGGCAGTGATACAAATAAATACAATGCATGCTACATGTCCTGTCCCCCCTTCAAGTAAAATTATTTCTACGGTGATAACTGAAATGGCAGGACAAAAAAATATAAGAAATTGCCCCCAATCACAAGCTGTATTGTATCCTACACAATCCGTTGATAGATGACATATACGATTTGTTGGACAAAGCAAAGTCAACACTCTTAACCTTTACATGGCATGACTTCAGTAATGGTTTGAATATTAAATTAAGGCAGTCACAAGAAACAATAACGATACAGGCCCACAAGACAGGTGTCTTTAGCACGAAACAAAAGGAAGAAAAAAATAGTTTTTGCTGAGATCTTTTTGAGTTAACAATCTTGAGATCTTTTTGAGTTAACAATCTTGTTTTTTCAAAATCACGGTCAAAGCCAGTCTGGTAGTCAAGGTAATTTTCACATGACCGTGAACCAATGAGAAAAATAAGATCCCTTCATTTATTTAGTATAGTATAAAATGACAAAAAGGAAATATTATTTCTGTTATTTGGATACAGATTTCTCTGTTCCATATGGTAGATCATGTGTACAAAGTGCACATTACAATAAAAAGACAACACACATTGTTCTAAATAGTAAAAGTCAGTATTTTCTATGTTTGTACCTGTACTGAATTTCATCGTTTGTGACAATGTTTTACATTCTCTTTTTTAATGAATCAGAGTGTCAAACATGCCAGAAGCAATTTACAACAGATGTGCTGTCAAATACTTTAGGAAGCAAATGAATCACAAACATCGATCATAATATGAGTGTTCACAGCAATTATCAAAAATAAAAATAGCCATCAAATACTTGTAGTGAAACATACCATACTGGCACTTGAACTCCATTAAATTGGCTAGTGTTTCATCACATCCTGGCACAGCGGATTTAGTATTGGTCATCTTATCATTGCAGTGTGTGTGTGTGTGTGTGTACAAAAGGAGAAACCCAAATATCAATAAATTGTCCACCTTTCATCTTATTCTATTCCCTCTGTTTACTCCTTCTCCGTCTCTTTCACAGAGTTCAATGTTTTGATCCATGAAACCCGATCCATGGCACTTGGTTGTCCATTCTCTCTGAGGAGTAGGGATTGTTCCGTCAGTTCATCCCACTCCACCACTGAGTCCTCTGTTTCCCTTCCAAACCCTGACAGCAGGGCCCTGGTTTGGATGGCTAATAAAGGAGCTCTTAAAGCTGAGCTACAAAGAGGGCCCGTCCTCCTTCGCCCCTCAGCTCCTTGGAGACTAAGCTGGGAAGGGGCAGTATGCTTTGCACCGACTGCCTGATGAGCGGACAGTCACACAGGCGACAGTTGGGGGCTGGTTTGTCTCTCCTTAAAACCCCCTAAACTTGTCTCTCCAACTGTCCTGTGGAAGGGTGACAAAACGGGGGGCCCCCAGCGGACATGGGTTCTTGATGGGTTCTTGGCTCCCCACTGCGTCCGGCTACCTGGAGTGCAGCAACTCTTCTCGGAGCCAGCTTGGCAGCGGCTGGCCCATCTTATAGAGCAGCTTGGACAGCTCAATGTTATGGTCCCTGTAGTGGTCCCTCAGGAAGGCCCGCGACTGCCAGAGACAAAGTTACATAATCAAGGAACTTGGTTAACTCACAATGGGAGGCCACTCTCTGTGCATCACTCCTCTCACAGTACAGGTAACTACAAGGGGACTGTTAACACCCCTGGAGACAAGAACTGGGACCTACATCAGCATCCATGTCGGGGTACCGTCGTCCCTTGCTCTTTCCAAGACACCTGGTCTTCCCTCCATCCATCAGCTGGCACCAGAAGCCCTTCTTCGGGTCAAACCTGGTAAAAGCGGTATTTTTTCCAAATGTGATGTACTTTAACTGTGCACTTCTGTGACCTTTAAAGTCATGAAAGGTACAATATGTAAAAACCAAAGCAAGCAAACATATCTTAAGTGTCTGTCATATCCGACCAATAAATGAGATGGAAAAAATAGGATAAGGGCTTAGATTTGAGAAGACAAAATACAGAGGGAACAAATATTCAAAGGTAATGTAAATGTAATACCCACAATCTGTTCACAGTATTGAAAAAGTAAAGAGAAAGAAGAATAGTAGATATGATGGGGTTTAGACAGAGAGAAAAGATAAGGTAAAACATGGTATATAGTTATAAAAAGATTAAAAAGAAAAGATAAAACGAAGGGGAAAAATCGAAGGAGAGAGCCAGAAGATAAGAAATATATTGGTGTGGCGATATAATATTCTCCTCAGTATTAAGAACAGTGGCTCTAACATCAAACCAATCCGACACAGCCCTCTAGCGCTGCTCTGACTTGAGCAGGCTAGCGCTCCTTCCAAAGCAGCTGAAATCTCCTGCAGCATAATCTCCTCAGAGCTGCATTTCAAAGTTTGGTGTACGCTGTACCCCTCTCCTACCCACGGTTCTTCTCAGTCAGAACCCATCTGTAAGGTCTTATTAAGAGTCTATATTCTATTCTCTTTCTTTACTCATCTGCTTTTCTGGTTTCAACTTCTATTCCTAGCCTGTTAATTTCTCTAAGGTCCATCATTCGCAGCGAGTTCTTTAACTGTTCAATGCCTTTAAGAGTAAGTCCTACAAGGAAAACATTTTTTAATGGATGATGTTAACTTCATTAAATTTGATCCCAAGTCAAATAACTGCCTGGTCCACTTGGGCCAGACAGAACTTGAGACTCACGCCAGTATCTTGTGGTAGTTGAGGGTGTTGGTGAGGCCCAAGAACTTCTGGATCTTGTCCATGACAGCAGCCGGCTCTGTTCTTAGAACCTGTCCATCCAGAACCAGGATCTATACGGAGCACAAAGGATTAGATACCCACGTGATGCACACATCTTACATATCACTCACATGTACGCACGTCACACAAACAACGCACACGTACCTGATTTTGATGGTAGTTTGTGAGCCAGCGATCGAGGTGGGTTGCGTACCAGCCCGGTACCAGACAGCGGTTCTGTAGGACCCGCAGCCTGACGGGAGCATCACGAGGTGCAGTGATGACGTCGTGGAAGGTGTATCTCAGGGCCGTAGGGTCGTCATGGGCTCTCTGGTGCTGGGGGGAAGGACCGAGGGGAGACACGTTACCACACTGTCAATGGCACCGGGCAGTTTTAACTATTGATATTAGTAGAGAAAGTAGAACATGCACATAGGACGCCACAATAAAGGATACAAAAATAAAATGTTTGTGTTTACGTGTGGGGACTAAATTGATGTTTAATATCTTTTAAATGGCTTTTCTAGCTTAAGTTGCAGGTGTTGGTGGGGAACCTCCCAATAGACACATCAGTGTAAATCTGTGCCGTATCCCCACCTGGTACCAGGAGTAAGCGCGGTCTGCCGGGCTGATGAGGATGGTGATAATCTTGGCTTTGGGCAGAAGGGCGGCTGCTCGTCTGGGTGCCAACTCTGAGTCAAAGTAGTTGGCACTCTTTTCAAAATAAAAGTCTGAACTGGTGTTGGAGGGGAGTGGAAAATACTCCATGTACCTGAGACAGAGACAGAGTGACAGAGAGACAGAGGGGAGAGGCAAAGACAAAATTGTTTAACTGATATGCTTGGCATTTCTCTGCTCTTTGACATAGATAAAGGGCTTGGGAGGTGGTAGGATTAGCAAATGATAGGCCATTAAATCGACACACACCCCAAAACCGAGGAAAGTTAATATTAAGAATCAGTAATCATTATCAGTCTAGTCTAACCTACAAGCAGAGGGGTTTGGATGGAAGGGAAAAATAGGTAGGGGGTAGTAGGGGGTTTAGGTAAGGTCCTTTTCCATACCAGTCGATGCCTCTGTGATAGTTGTGCCCATTGAAGAACTGGATCTCTTCGAAGGTTTCCTTGCTTGGGTAGTTACTAGTCAGATCTGGATGCATGCCCAGGAACAAGTAGAGCGCTGTGGTGCCTACAAAGAAAGAGTCCGCAAGGGTTAGAATCATATTCCATAGGCTGATAGACACAGACCCATTTGGAGAACCTTTTAGCTGATGCACACGTTTTATTAATGCCTGTGCAATTCATTTTCTACTTGGCAACAGGGGTGGGTAATAGGCAGACAGCAGCGGTGGAACGGGTGAAAGTTCTGCAGAGTGACTGGAAATAATCAGTTAACAAGTCTTGAGTACAGAGCCGACCACTGCGGATGCGACAGTTAGCAAGGCAGGTAAACTTCCACTGCTCCAGGCATGTTGAACTGTGGCTGACCCTGCTTTTCTACCCATCTGTGGGCTTGCATATATGTAGGGGGATATGTGTGTGTGTGTGTGTGTGTGTGTGTGTGTGTGTGCGTGTTGGGGTACACACACAAAAAGGACACAAATTCAATAAAGGTGCGTAATAGCGGCAGAGCTTCTGGGCCTAGAGGGGCCAGGAGGAGGTGATGACAGTTTAATGCTGTGTGTCAAAAAGGCTCTGGTTCAGCCCTGTAATCGGCATTTTATTGGCTGGGAGGTTTAACAAGCCACTCTCAGCCAGGCCTCTAATAACTTGCTTTGGAAGAAGCCAATGCTCTCCTTCTCTCTCTCTCTCAAAACACACACACACTTTCTTTGTCTGTCTATGTCTATCCCTATCCCTGTGGTTCAGCCTCTCTCTCCCCCAGCCCACCTCATTGTTTCTCTCTTAGCATGCCTTTCTTTCAGTGCGAGGCCTGAGGGCTCTCTTGAGGACGGCAATTGGAGTTTAATCAGACCCGGCTGTAAACTTGGAAGAGCAATTAAGGCCACAATAAAAAAATAAATAAAACAAACTGTCTGTGTCTGCAGTAAGACTATTTTCTCCACTGCTTTCTCTCTGTAATGTGCTGAGCTGCCAATTATCCCGCCATGCTTCTGGCTAGTCAAACGGCAACGGAAGCAGGAGCTTAAACACCACACAGGAATCCTTTGATCTGCATCTGCATCAAGTATATCAATAGGAAGGTGTCTTAAGATAGGTAGGGGGTTTTGCTACTGTAGGTGATGAAAAGCTGGAATAAACAAGCCACTAACAATCAAGGTTATTTGAAGTGTCTTACCTGTCTTCTGTGGGCCAATGATTAGCAGCTTTGGGAAGCGGTCACAAGTCTTCTCTTTGGACCAAATGTCTTTGTGTCTTTTGTCTTCACAAGGATCCTGCAGTAGGAAGAAGATAGGATGGGAGGGGGGACCAGGTCGATAAGTATTGCATTTTTCTATTCGTTTTACTTTTCATCAATCCTACTCTCATCCTTCCAACCCATTTTTCTTCACGTGCTCTTCCCTGGTTGCACCAAGAACTGTTTTCTCCAACATATTCCCGTTACCCCGGCTTGTGTTCCTGTTTTCTTTCATTCATCGATCGCACTGTGCTGCCATCTGTTCCGTGGGTAATGAGTTGAATACTATCCCTCTTATCACAGCTCGCTCAGCAGTCAAACAACCTCCCAGGCCACTCACCCGCCAAATCCCTAAAATGGTCCCTACGCACACCTACTAACCCCTTACACAGTGACTATCGTTGGCCCGCTCAAAGCTTGGCCAGTGCCAACATGCATACCTGCCAAATAGGAGCCCTTTCCTGGGGGAAGATCTGGAAGTATCTGTGGGCCAACTGGACAGGGGGCAAGGTCTGCAGCTTCAGGTTGGTCCAGGTGTGGAGGAACTTGACCAGGCTCTTAAAGGTGTACAGGCCCAGGCGGTCGTTCCCATAGTTGGAAAGATGGGTCATGAAGATACTGATCTAAAGGGGAGCAGAGGTGAGACAGTGAGTGTGTGTGAGAGAGAGAGAGAGTGTGTGTGTGACATAGAGAGAAAGAGACAAAGTGTGAATGAAAGTGTGTACTGACCGGGTTGAGCAGCAGGGTAAGAAACAGCTCTCCTCCGTTAATGAGCTTGTCCAGCTCCTTGGAGCCTCCCGGGTATTCATTGTAGAAGATGGTATGTGTAAAGAGCCCACATGTCTGCCTTGGCAGCACCTGGAACACAGACATAGGACATATAAGCAGTCGCTGAGAATTCCAAATAGCAAGAGGGAGAAAAAGGGTGAATGATCCGAGGAAAGAAGGTCTTAGAGAGTGTGTCTTTTCATTCAAGTATCGGCCAGCGTGCGCATGTGTGGCTGTGTGCATGTCAAGGTGACGCCGGATATTTCACGGGAAGGTGCTGAGGTCGGAATTAACATCGCTGCGTCAAGTCCACACGTCCCTACTAAAACCAGAAAAACATACGAAACGCTTCGAGTTTGACATGGCTGTGTGTTTTGTTTCTGAACGTGTGGGTCATGAGTGTGTTCTTACGCTGATCCCGCTGTGGAAAAAGCCCCTCCTGAAGCGAGCAGGTTTGAGGTGGGGGTACTCCTCGGTGCTGGTCACCTTGATCCCCCACACTTTCTTCCAGGCCTCATAAAGCTGGACATGGATAGGGTAGACACCAGAGTGGTGCGGCGCTACCGCATAGCCCATGTTGGTGGGGATACCGTGCTCCTGGGTTGACAAGGGGAAAACAGGGGGAATCCAGATCAGTTTGTTTGTTGATCAGTTTGTTTGTGTATGTGTGTGTTTGGGTAGGGGCTAAAAAATACAGACGATTCAAATGGATTCAAGAACACACTTGACCAGGAACTTGTGACGATTCAACTCTGTGTTCTTGTATGGATTCACATACAATATTAATAATAAAAAAATAATGATATTGGTTCTTAAAACATAATACAGATAGCCATCTTACCTGGGCAAACTTCTTGTTGAGCAGCATCTGTTCAGCCAGCACTGACTTATTGTGGAAGAGATGGGGCTGCATGTGGCTCCACATGTGGGGGAACCACCAGAATTCTTTACTGAGGGAGATCAACAAGTCATCTCCCAAGTCCTCTTCATCCGTGCCTGACCAAGGCAACGGGGGGTTAGGGTAAAGAAAAAGAGTAGGAGGGAAGAATAATGTCACCAAAGGTCCTGCATTGGTTTGGCATGTGGTACCTCTTCATAAAATACAAAGTTTTAGAAATTAGATTATAGGCTGCCCATTCAGAAACAATTAATAAAGAACATAAGAAATGTACTAATAATGACAATGACAAAAGTAGTTTTATTAGCTCACTCAGAACAAAATTCTCAGCATTTACGGGTCTCTATCTCCATCCTTGAATGTGTTGTGACATTTATATTAGGGTATGAGATCTTATTCAGGGTAAATGTTTGATTATCTACGTCAAAAATACACCAAATCACTTAAAGATGGCAAGGTGCCAACAATAACATTGAGTACATATGCCCGTAGCATCGACTTACAGATAAACATGGATGACAATAAAACCTTTTTTAAAGAACATCCGCAAAATACAAAATTGCATCAAGTGCCCCGTCCTCACCAGTGTGGAAGAACTTCCCAGAAAAGCCCAGGTTAAAGGTGAAGTTTGGGATTGACGTTCTCAACTCATTCTGGGTCTCTAGCAGTGCCTAGACAGAAACGGACAGCACAGAGAGGAAGAGAAATACAGATAATAGGATAGTAACCTTTTAGGAGATAAAATCTTTTCTTGTTTTTTTCTTTCTTACTTCCCGCTCTCCCTATATGTCCGTACAATAGCAATCCATGTTCGCCCAGCCCACCTTGACGTCAGCAACCTTCATGCGCGTGCCCTCCTTGCCAACAAAGATGTCGTCTATGTCCACCAGAAGGTAGCGCTCTAGAGGCAGGGCAAGCCGCTTGCCCGTCAGGAAGGACACGGCGTCCACAAACACCAACTTGTGGAGCCAGAAGTTCAGGTTGTTGCCAAACAGAACCCTCTGGATGCCGTCGTGGAGACCGAGGTCCTGGACTACGGATGCATGGAGCGGACCTGTTAAGAGGGGAAGACATTGTTAACACACTCCCATAAACAACATGTCGAAGACAAGATAATAAATAAAGTGTACAAACACACACACACACACACACACACACACACACACACACACACGCACAAAACCCCTCACCTATCCCCATTCCGAGTGGAGCCAGATCAGGTATCCGTGTTCGGGCCAAGAGAACAGGTTCGTATGTGGAGTGGTTGGACTGGAAGACGGTCCAGTCATCTCCGGGCAGGGCTCCTCTCTCCATCTCTCCCCCTCGTGTGATGAGCAGCAGCGGAGAGCGGGGGTTGACACTGCAGTCTGTCAGAGCCAGGTTGGAGTGGAGGAACAAGGGGAAGCCCTTGAGCTGGGCACTGGGGAGGCTGTTGTCGTTGGCCTGCAGAGAAGGAGAAAAAGAGAGATTAGTGGCCACCATTTAAGCATCTTTTGTAGTTTTCTGTAATGCACAGACAGTGAATTCTTAGATGAAATCCAATGTGAGAATTAAGGTAAATATATGTGTATGTAAAAAATATCAATATGAACATTAGAAAATGGTGGGAGGGAGTGAGAGGGGAGGATGGGGGAGTAAGGTGAATGCCGTCTCACCCTGAAGAAGCCGATGATTCCCACGCCATACTCCACACAATACTTGTCCAGCAGGTCTCTGTTCCAGGCATCCAGGTTGACGTACTTCAGAATGTTCTCATAGATGACCAGGGTGAACCTCCCTCTCTCCCCGTCCGTCAGCGTGGGCATGTCCCCTTTACCCGGGGCGATCTCCGTTCGGTACCGGAACCTACCCGACTCTAGAATGGCCACGATGTCCTGGCCGAGCTGGGAGTACTGGCTCTCCACAAACACTAGCACCACGGGCTCGGTCCGAACCGACGCCGGCTCCCCGGGGAGGGAGGTAAGGACATGGGCTCCTCGGAGAGAGGATGACGAGGAGGTGGTGGGAGTGGGGTCCGGGTGAAACCGATCCTGCCAGCTTGCCAGCGTCCCCTCCTCCACTCCCCCCGGCCCTCCCCCTGTGGAAGGCTCGAGTTCCCGCCGCACGCCGTACAGGAAGTAGGCGGAGACGAGGACGCTGACCATGCAGAACAGGAAGAGGAGGAGTAAGCTGGTCTGGAGGGTGAGCTGACGGAGTAGCCGCCTCAAACGGCCGCACGCCAGCAGCATAGTCTGGCTGGGACAGATGGGACACAGCAGGGGGGGAGGGGCCACCAACGGGTCCTAGTCAACGTACTAATAATCAGCTTGTAGACACGATGAAGAACCTAATATTACACACAGTTTTTTTAACAACAGGTCTTCTGATCTCTATCATGTGACCATGGCAGAGTATGATAGCGGTAATGGGCTGGGCAGAGGGTACCTTTCAGCGTAGGGGGCTAGGGTGGGGGTGTGGAGCAAGGGGGCTTACCGGCATGCACATTCAATTTGACCCCACTCGCCTACCCAACCATGCCCCCCTACCCTCCCCTGCCCACCCCCCACCCTCTGTTTGTGGCCTAGGTCCACTGTCTAACACTAGGGCTGGTATAAGGGTATTTGCTGGGAAGAGATGGATCCAGATGGTCGCAGCAGGGATCCAGTAATGTCTTTTTTTGCCACGTCATCCCCAAAGCATGATGCTAGAAACACCTGAGCGATAGAAACACAGAAAGAATTGAATTATAACAAATAATTAATATTATTTTGTGTACCTCATAATCACAGACTAAAATCAGCCATATGTGTATTTGACACACAGTTTTGCCATAAAACAGATCACTACACAATGTTGTGTCTACATCCTTTGATCCTTTTCAAAAGGTATGTTGACACTAGTCTATGCAGGGCTAAGATCAAACTGGGATTAGCCTGGCTGGTAATAGGCCCACACAGGTCTGCAAACATCACCGTTGTTTAGCTTAAAAGCCTATTCACATGCACTTTGGGGCAAACAATAAACTGTTCAAATATTAATTCACGTCTCTGCTATTTAGGCCAAATACCTATTCTACAAACACAAAATACTGTTCAAATATGTATGCCCGGCAACCTGTTAAGACACGGCTGGTCCCAAAAGGATGGTCATATGTGCAGGCAGTCACCCCACCTCCTTTCTTTGTCTCTGTCTCCACAAAAAGGAGCACTGTTAATGCACCAGCTTATAAGGAGACGAGAAAGAAACAGATGAATGCACGCACACAAACACAGAGTCCAAACAAGACTGAGCCCGTGTGTTTGAGCAGAGGTACCCTGGCTCTCTGAAATGCCTATTATTGCCCCCCATTTTGATCTCTTTTTTGCATGGCTCTGTATAGTGTCATGAGCCTGAGGAATGAAGAGGACTGACTGATTTGTCACTGAAGCCACCAGATATCCATAACAGTGTCTGTGTGGGTGGTGGTGAGTGTGTGTGTGAAACATTCTCAGCCTCAAATACAGGCTCAAAGCAAGAACGGCACGAACAAAGATCTGGAACCACAAGATCAGAGGGCTATATCGGGATTTCTGTTGGTGCATTTATATCTGCATCCTTCCTGTCAAAAGACAAGGGTGATAAGTGACAGGCAACTAGAGACGGCTGGTTCCTCCCTCGCAGCTATACATGGCTTTTATGTGCTGACAAGAGAGGTAGTAACAGAAGATATCTTTCCACCATTCGAAGAGTGAAGAAATAGCACCTGTGGGGCTCTCACAGATGTGTCACCAAGCTGCAAGTCTCTCTCACAATGCCACCAGCTAAGCTGAAAGACAGACAGTATACTGTGACAGACTAGAGGAGAAAAGACACTTCAAAAGAGGTTTCACCCTTTAGAGTAAAAAAAGACACAAATAAATACATAACTGGAAGAGTGGACTTTGAGCACAGGGTAGGCAACACTGAAAACAAACACTTTATTAAACATTATTGTTTTTTATTTTCTTATTTCAAGATGATACTGCTCACCAGAGATTTAAACAGAGAAAAGCACACAAGGATCTAAATTGAAAATATTACCTTGAACATGCCAAAAGGGACATACTTGAACCAGGTGGATCTAGGACAAAACACTGCCTTGGAGACTACAATGTGCAACTTCGTTTAAACTTTCATACTTTCCGTTTGGTGTAATAACTTGCTTCAGCTGTAAAATAAAAGCCTTGTTGATGTTGGCGTAATTGCCAACTGCTTTGCGTTTCTCCACCTAAATGGCTGTGCGACTGCGCTTCCAATCCTAACAAGCGGCTGCAGGGCCGCACTAGAAAGAAAATGCTGAGAAGGGGGAAAGGAGAAAGAGAAGTGAAAATACCCAGGAATGAGAAGGGAAGAAGGACATTGACATGCCAGATCCAGACTGACCCACGCCTTAGTTTGGCCACGCTCTGTCCCACTTTCCTCCGGTTGATTATCTGCATAGCGGGAGAAACCCTGGAATGTGGCAGGGGCGCGTAGAGGACAATGGCGGTGGGGTGGGCCTTCCTGTGTTCTCCTTTCTTACCTTGTTAAAGCTCAGCGGAGGAGAGCCATCCTAACGGGCCACGGACAACGCTAGTGAACACAAACAGTAGCACAGTGACCACCCCTATGAGGCCGTCGACAAAGAAAGGTATTGTAGGGGCCACATGGTGTCCAGTCTGAACCCAGGCAACAGGGGGCTTATCAGACTGGGACTAATGCTGCCTCACACACACACACACGCACACACACAAAGAGGTACCCAAACACACATAAAGGCGCTCTGTCCGGCCACTAGGCATGGCTCTCGGGCGAAGCAAAGTGCTGTTCCATTGGATGTAGCACGGGAGTGACAGCACGTCTCTACTTTCTCACACTCGCAGAGCACACGAAGAACAAACTCCTGTGTCTGCGTGTCGGCCTGTCTTACACAGTGCCCTCATGGAAGAAGAACACAGTGCCCTCATGGATGAAGGACATAAGAGAAAACTCACACTGACTGGGCAAACTGACAATCGGCGGCCTGAGGAACATTATATTTGCTGCTCCATTCCTACTTCCCTGACCCAGCGAGCTGGCAGTACCTGCTCAAAGACAGAGGTGGGGTTGTGGTTGTTTTGAAGGACGGGCTACACAGCATTCACTTTCAACCAATTGTGTCCATCAAAGAGCACAAAATCATAGTTAGACAATTGTTTGTTACCAATACCCAAGAAAAGTGATTCATTAATCAAACACACTTACATGAATCCAGACTGACATGAATAGACTTTTAGTGTGGAAGCTGCGTGAAGTTGGCATCGCACTTTACACACAAACAGACACTTGACAGCTTGAGTGTTGAATTCGACATGTGCGCGGAATCTTTAAAGACAAGTTTATCTTCCCAGCAATATATTAGAAAGATGTATTAATAGGACAGCTGCTGAATCAATGCACGTAGTGTGGACTGTGTTAGGAACACATTCGTAAGAGTAGGGGGTGGGGGGCACAGCCGCCTTCTCCCTGTGATTGGAAGTTTGCGTTGCATGTTCGAAATACAGGTCGGTTTCTAGATAAAGACTGAATGAGGAAGCTACATCTCTAGAGCTGAGCGGACACACCCGTGAACACTGGGAAATTGTAGAAATCCTAATATAGGACAAGTTAAAAGACTTTTAGCAAGCACCACAAGTTAAAACACTGCATTCTGTCTCTTTTCTGTTTCCATCTCTTTAGGCATACATTTTAGGCTATAAGTTCGCTGTCCAGCCTTGTGTGTGTGTGTGTGTGTGTGTGTGAGAGAGAGAGTGTGTGTGCTTCATTGGCAGGCATCAATTAACATGATAGAAGCTTACAAGGTAAGCATTTACTACACTTAGCATGCACACACACGTTGGATTCTCTGTAATCAAACAAAAGAGACAATGCTACACTCCCAGTCTATTTTGGTCCCTCCTGGTTCCCGTACAGACACAGCATACATCTTCTCATTAATCTTCATTAAAAGGGTAGATGGAAAACAGGCAGCACGTGACGCAGCTAACCTTATTACAACTACAGCGTGGAGTATGTGTGTGTGTGTGTACATGTATACTGAAAAGATGTTTACTAGATGTTTCTCTAATAACTGAGATTTGTGCACGCTCAAATGTAAGGCAGGAGATTAGCAATCAATCATTGTTAGAGAAAAGACGACACAACTAGTGAAAACCTGTGTCCGTTCATCTGCGTGCATGTTTGCATAGGTTAGAGAGAGAACCCTTGAAAAGCAGGAGAGAAAGATCTCTCAGGCTAGTTGATCATATTGGACCGTAAAGGAATCCTATAAGGTTGGCAACAGCAGATGAATCACTGGGACTACCAAATAAAGTTGCTTTGTCTTAAGGCAACCGCAGTATAAATTAAAAAAAAATTCTAATTTCTGACCACCATCTACTTGACTACATCTAGCTGACCTAAGTATTTTCCCTTTCACAAAGTAAGAAAATTGTCAAGTCTGAAGACAATGATGGTACTAAAAATATGTTGATGTAGACGGGCAGTTGAAGATAAGGCTTAGAAATGCAAGTTCTGTCCAGTTACAGTATATTTTAAAAGGGTTCTTTCGACTCTTTCCTGGTTCCATAGTAATATCAACGCGGTAGTGGCAGTCATTAACCTTAAGCAATACATATGGAGATCACAGCACACTCAAGCTTAGCAAACAAACACAAACACATTACCAGGCATGCAATAGCCCTAAATACACACAAAAAGTATGTTGGCTAAACATGCATTAATTTAGCATGTGGTCAATATACACCAACTGTTTGTAAGCCTTTATGGAGATGATACACGCCATAACAAAGTTTAGCTGAGCAAATTCAAAGATCTGTGGAAAGTGTGAGTGTAAGTTTTTGTCAAAACAAATAAATGAATACAGAAAAGAATTTGCACAGTCACAAGCAAAACAATATTTGCAACCCTGACGGTCAGTTAATTTAGAACCAGATATTAAGATGCATTTTACACAAAATCATTACCTTTTTTTAGCTGTCTAAAGTTGCATAATGACTTCACATTTAATAACAGCTCTAGCTTGTAAATTCTGATAGATTGTTATATAGATGGAACACACACGAGCGCACAAGCACATGCCATTTTATATTAGATGTCTTTCCCAGTGACATTAATAATTCACAATAGTGCTCAATAATTCATTTATGTTCATCGTTCAGCTTCCTACTGCTCTTCTTTAAGGTGTTCCTTCACCATATTTAAAATTCTTCAATTATGTGAGAAATAACCTCAGGGTTAGGATAGGCTTGTGATTCCTACTCTACATCAAAAGCTTTCCTAAATGGAATGAGTCCACGCCCTTACGATTGACTATGTACACTTAAAGCAGAGAATATGGGGCAACAACAATAATTTAGAATGAGACACATCAAATACCAGAGTACCCCCCCCTCTCTCTCTTACCCCATTGTGACTGGGCTTGTTATGATCACTGTGCTTTGGGGACTCTACACTCGTTCTTGCATTCAAGCGATCCAATATTGGTGTGAACTGCAGTTTTGAAAGAAGGGTCTTTTTGTATTCTCTAGCACAAGCCGCAATGCCCTCAGGTCTGTGTGTGTGTGTGTGTGTGTGTGTGTGTGTTGTCTTTCTGAACAAGCTACTACTAGCCTACCATTGGGGCACTAAGCCAGCCTAATAGTTATGTAAACCGGTAGCTTCTCTTTTGTAGAGCTATGGTTGGCAACATTGGGAAAAGAGCTCTCTCTTTCACTATCGTTTCATTCATCCCTCCTTTATTCAATCATATATAATTTCTCCCACTGTAATTCTCTGACTTTATTTCACTATTTTATGGATACAGAATGCACATTAATATATTCTATATCTTATGTTTCTGTCAGTGAGAATCTGTGGGCTCTCATCCTGGTGAGGTGGTCAGAGTGGTGTTGGGTCTCTCCAGCCACAGTACGGTGCTGGGTTCTTCCGCAAGCCTCAGAAGCCAAACCAGCAGAACTGTCAGGTCAGATCACAGTAGCCAGTTCTGCTGGGTGGGGCTTGAACAGTCTATGTCTAATCTACTAACTTCCCTGGGAAATAACTGACAAGGCAAGGAAAGTTATTACAAGGCAAGGAAGGTTATTAACTAACGGCTATCTAACTGGCTCATATAATTATAAAACTAAGTTTACTGGAACTTTCTGTTAAAGCTACGGAACTGAGAACTGTCATTAGATCTGATTTAGCTTTTTTTATGCATTCTTGGACAATATCAAATCTTTTTCTGAAGTACAAAAAAAGGAAACAGCTGAAAGTAATGGTGAACACATCAGGAAATGTATGTATACCTGTGAACAAAAGAGCTTTAGATCTGACGGACTCTGTAAGAAAAAGTAAACTTGCGTATGTTTTCATTCTCTTTTAAAAAAAACTAAAGAATGTAACAGCCTGAATTTCTATGAGCCCAACCTACTGTCAGGGGAATATGGGCCTGTGTGTATGTGTGTGTGTGTGTGTGTGTGTGTGTGTGTGTGTGTGTATGTGTCATTCTAAATGATGCACAGTAAATTCAATCCCTCTTTTTGTAATAAAAAAAATCCCCTTTTTGAAAACACGAAGACAATACTCCCCATCTATGGGAGGAACCTATAAGTCTAGAATATGTACTAGGGCAAAGTAGTGGCTCTGCCTAGACCTAGAAAACAACAGTGTCGCTCTGAGTAACACTTCTGTAACTACAGTAATCAGCCATAATCTTACTTCATCATCACTTAAAACAGGTTGAAGTTAGGGTTAGGGGTTAGGGTTAGGGTTGCTCAAGGAAAGGATAATCATTCTCATGATTGTGAGATATATGATAGCCTAAACACTTATGGAACCATGCCCAGTTTCAGCCATGTTTCTTTCAGACTTATGTGCCAACAAGAACACAACCGAGTCCCTTTAACCTTAGGTAACAACCTACAAACTATTAACCTAAGGTGTTTCATCATACTTTCTTTGCCACTAGTACAGTCCGTGTTTAGAGAGTTATAGAATAACGTTACCAAGGTCACACTCTTTTGAACAGTGGAGTACACTGTTCACAGTAGGTGTAAGTCTACACTAGGCTACACATAGTGTGGAAAACCCTTATATTGGTGCTAGAGCTTGGAGGGTAGAGTAAAATTGAATTATAACCATTATTCCAACTAACCATTATCAGTTTAACCTAGGCCTACAAGAACAGACAGAAAAATGACTTTGACTATTCAATTGTGTAATCCTCTACTATACTTAAATTCTTAGATATGCTGGCTACAATCTTTTGGTCTATCACCTAATAGCCTTCAAACATTGACATTCTATAAAGATAATCCCCTACTCATTATTATTATTATTATTATTATTATTATTATTATTATTATATTTAACCAGCAGGCTACATGCATTAGCCTAATTATTTTTTCTGCAATGTCAGAAGGTCTACCAAAATAAATACAATTTACTGAATGCAATAATATTTGTTTTGTCCAGACGGCCTTGGCCATTGACAGAACAGTTGCAAGCTGAACAGAGCAGGGCTTACCCTGACTTGTGCCAACTGGCGACAGACCAAATAATTGTTAGTCTGGCTATGGTTGGTTCTTGACAAACACAAGCAAAGAGAATATTATCATTTTATAATATTTTTTAACACCCATTGATTACTGGACCCAAAACATGCTCACCAAAGACTCTACTTACAAATTCTGATGTAGCCGTTCAGCAATTTTGATCAATATGGCACATCATGGAACAAAGTGGTGCTAATTATGCCAACAGACAGTGTTAATTAACTCTCCTGCTATTTTCCTTGTTAAATATGGGTTGCATTCCACCTGTGATGCACCTGCTCTTATCACTATTAATTTGTCTAGTGAGGTCTGCTGACATTTGTCCGTGTTAAAATAATGAGGTCTGAGCCTGGTAACCCTTCCTGGCCTTGCATCCCCAGTCAGACAGCAACAGCCTGGGCTAGATGACATCTACATAATCTAATTATTTGACCAACGACAGAGACTATAACAAAGAAGTCAATTAAGGCTGTGCTAAAGTCTATGACACTATGAATATTTATAAAAGAGTGTAGGCCTAGACCTAGATTCCCTACAGCACTGTTTCTATTTGCAGGAGAAAATAAAGAGGGATAAGCAAGCATAACAGTGTTGCAGCCGCAGGTCTGGCTCATAATAAAAGATGGGAAAGACACTGTGGGGCAGGGAAGAGGAGAGAGCAGTCCCGGCAACCACACTGTGCTTCTGAGTCTTGGCCAAACTTATCACTGCATATCAAGCTGTGGGAAACTTTCTTCCTACAAGCTGGAGTCTTACAGCGCTAGTCCACAGAATAACACCGTAAATTGTTTGTCAAAGACACCAGCGACCTGTAGCTTCGACACAGGTGAGGTGACATTACTGCTGAATCTCTGGCCCACTAGGCTCTAAACCAACAAGCAGGGAACAAGGCGATAGCTCCAGTTCACTGCCTCATGTATCAATCCTGCTACCCTGGCATACTGAGAGTAAGAGATACAGAGGAAGGTAAGGGGTGAGCGTATGAATGAGGGAAGGAATTAACTGTCTGTGTAAATATTGGGTTGTAGGCCTATCCCTTCAGTCTGGGTGACAGAGGCACGCGGCGAAAAACAGTCAGAGAGACGATGCCCATGCCATTCAATTCATCACACAGCTTGAGGGGGAGATTTATGTCCACCAATCCATAGGGTGTGTGATTACAGCTACAGTGCTCAGCATAACGCCCGTCCTTGGCAGTCCTGCATAGCCCTCAGCCAGTCAGCCAGTAGGCAGGCCAGAGGATTAGCGGCTCACAGGCAGATTATCATCATAATGTAATGTATTATCACTGTATTACTGCTGCACTGTTAATGTGGCCCTTTCAACGGCTGACTGTAGTGCTATATGAACATGCAGCACTGCTAACTAGCTAGAGGTGCATCTAAGGCTGTTTGGGCTGCATGACTAACTGGTTGGCTAACTGCCTTCCCGAGTGCCAGATTAAAAACCACTCAATTTAAAAGTGCACAAACCCAGGTTGTTGTTGTTGTTGTTCATTATGTCTCTGGGGTTCAGCCGGTCTGCGCACAGTGGGTGCTAGCAAGCCAGAAATCAGATTATAGGTTCAACTCCCAAAGGCGCGTAATCATACTAAATGTTGAGTGTTCACTGGATTCTTGGGTACAAAATGTGCTAAAGTACAATAACAACACCTGAGTGTGTCATATCATTACAGTTCCCACTTGACATAACTCAACATGTAGGAATAATGTAACTCTATACAGTTTGGTAGAAACAAAAAAGAAAGGCCTAAAACAAAGAAAGATGGGGTGAGATGAAGATGCACTCACAAAAACTAGGAGAAACTTTTTTTCCATCTGTCCGGAGTGTAGTCTTACATAGACCAGACGGACAGCAATCATCTCACACACACACACACACACACACACACACACACACACACACACACACACACACACACACACACACACACACACACA
>JAVQIZ010143002.1:0-13532 GCA_036023535.2 Galaxias brevipinnis | reverse complement strand
TTTAAAAAACCCCCCCCCCCCCCCCCCCCCTCCCCCTCCCTATACACACACATATATAATAATATAAAATAAATACAGTTCTCAAATGCTAAACGTGAGCAGAAAGCAAAGTTCTCCTTGCATGGTCCATCACCGGATGAGGGCAGTATTGTCTACATTATTTCAGCAGGGAGGCTCAGAAAAGCTTTGCCTTAGGCTACAGCGGCACACCTCCCCCAAGCTTAGGGAGGCTAATCCCTCCCTTGTATTTACACTGGGATGCCTGCAACATACATACATCCAGTTCCACTCTCCAGTCCATGTACAATACACGATTTGAGTTTCATGGCTATAGGGCCTAAAACTGGAGGCCACGCTTGCAAAAATAGCATGCTGTTCAGGTTAAGCTGTTGGATTTAAATCTCACACAGACGTTCAACAAGCTCTTAAACACACGATAGGCCTACATGCAGGTACATTAGCATTACTTGCTCATCCTATGCAATTTGAACTGTTAAGTATATGACCTCAACATGAATGTGCCAAGGAGCTTTACTGTCAGGAAAAGAGCAGGAAAAACTGCACATTTCAAAACCTCTCAGCCAATGGATTGATAGCTGTGTGCCATGGCAACAGTCTCCAAGGGGACTGGGAGGAAAATACAAAAAAAAACTCATTGGAAGTGTCAGGAGAAGAAATTAAAATGTAAAAAAAAAATACATTGTTGACTAACATTTGAGAAAAGGAATGACCACACTAAGCAAAACGTTACTGTTATCATGGCAAATTCATGAATTACATTACAAAATCCGGGTTTGTCTCAACTGCCTGTACTATTAATAAGCACACAAAATCTCTACTTTATTTAAAGTGTATAACAGGGGAGTTCTTCCATCTAGTCTAATAACTACTTCTAATGAACATTGTCTCGACTGACAGCTAAGGGTGAGTGACTTCATGCCCTGTGGTTATATAAGCACACCAGCCTGTGGAAACAGGAAGTGGGAGCAGCCACCTTACCAAACTCCATCTATGGCACACAATGCACTTTCATTTCCTGACTTAACATACTCAGCACATGTTCTTTTTATCTCTAACAAGGATATCTATGTGGTACCTGTACATTGGCTCCATTAATACTTGTGACCAATGCAATGACACATATAAGCCTGATCATAAGGTGTTTTTTTTACAATAATATAAAAAACATATACTGTACATTGACTACTTCAAAGGTGTTCTTAACAGACTTCAGCTTTAGAAAGGGTTAAACCGAACAATTGAACAGGAGAACGACAAAACATAGGTGGGTGGTAGGTGTATTACATAAAACAGTTTTTAACAGGGAGTTTAAAATAACAGGGAGTTATTTTTTTTCATGAAACAACCCCTTTGTCGGTGCAACTGTATTATACCTGCAGTGGATCTGTGTTTCGCTGTCAGTCAGGAGGAGGGAGGCCCAGCCTGGCGAATGGCCCGGGGTCACAGTCCTCCAGCGGAGGTCAGCCTCTAAAACACACAACAAGACACATTCACATCACACGTCTCAAAACAAGCACTTACAAGTGACTCACATCTCGAGTCTTGACCGGACCACTTCTCAAATCTTACTTCTCTCTTTTTTGCACCAAGTTCAGTCGTTCTGAAACTCCACCGCAACACAAAACCCTCAGAAACAGTTAAGTCATGCCAAAAACAGTAGTATCTTATTAGGTTTCAGGTGATGGTTTGTTCTCTTGAGAAAGGGCAACTACAGGACTTCTGATAGGACATAAGAAGAAACACATAGACACACCACTTCCTATTGTGCAACACTTCCTCTCATTCAGTGTGCACTTTGACTTTTCCACTGGTCTCCCTGCTTCCTTCTGTGGGTCTAGAAAGCTCCCTGCACACACCACAAAAAAAGTGTGAGAGCCAAACAACACTACATTCTCAGTGATATTTCATTGTTGGTCAAACAAAGCACAAATTTACAAATGCGTTTAAGCAACTCACATTGCCTTAGTTTGTGACCCAAGACGAACAAGGCACGAGATCACTGTCTTCAAGAGCGGTTTGATTTGAAGTACACAGCTAAACTATTTTCATGAGTTCCTTGGAGGCACTTTCTATGGTTCAGTGGTTATTCAGTAGTCTGAGAGTTCATAACAATTGGGGATGTGTTCTATTGCAATGCACTTGTCTTCACGTACTAGTGTTGGCCATGCATGAATGTGATACGACTTGAAGCCTGGAGAAGAGTGAGAGTGGGTAACCGAGCGAGAAAACACTGTCAACGTTTCATCTACAAAGAAAGTGATCAAATAAAAAGGCATCAAACTCAAAAGGGCCTATTACCAGTGCCTATTGTAGACAATAGGCACAAAAGGCGCTAAAGACCCAGTCAAAAAAAAAAAACTATTACTAAACCTTCCTTTGATACTGCACGTGCAAAATTCTTCTCTAACTTCATAACAGGAAATTGTATGAGAGAGACTGTCTGATCCAACAAGTAGCACCAGATGGTCAGGAGTCTTACTTCGGAAAGATACAAAGATTATAACAGAAACAGACAAGAATGATTGATCACAGAAAAGTAACAGAATCATTTTACCCAATTCCTATTTTGAGATATTTTCTATAATGTGTTACTTCCGCGAGGCATGGCTGTGTGCTTTGATGTAAATCAAAACCAGTAGATCTAACCCCATGTCATTAGGGACAGTCTAATGCTATGGCATCTGTGGAAACCAGGGCACTGAGTCAGTTAAGCATCACGCCTACTGTGCCTTCCAGGACGGTTGAGCTGAATGGGTCATCAACAGCTGTTAGAGGTGGTGGTGGTGAGAGAGTTAAAATCTACTTGTTTGATATAGCCTAGTGTAAAAATGTGTGAATGTATCTGCAGACAGGCTCAGTGAACCAATTATGCTGTGGTAAATTATAAGCTTAAAGTTACGCATATTTGTATAAAATTGGACCACAACTAAAAAATAAAATAAAATAAAAAATCTTAATTTGGTAAAGATGTACACCAGTAGAACAATATCTGGGGCAACACGTGTGCCTGCTGTAGCCCATGTGTATTTAGGATGGAAAATGCAAAACGTTGCCTGCTGCATTGTCACACATGGCAAGGTCACTGAAAAATCTATATAATCTATACTGAGGATCTATAGTATGTCCAGTCATCATGCTGGCTTTGGTGGTTCGTAAGAGAAATGAAAACGAGCAGTGGTCCTTTCAGAACAGCCAGCATATCATCTTGTCACAGCTTTGCCACGTGAGGTCAATCTGTCGTCGACATGGCACGTACGTTCAGATTTGACGGGGGTGGGTGAAGTGACAGGACACCAGACACTGCCGCAATTAGCCCCAGCTAGTGGTATAGTTTTCATCACTTCTAGCTCACACTGCCATTAAAGCCCAGGTTACCATGACAACCGTGGCTTTGCTACCTCCTTGTGTGACAGAGCTTCGAGCCAAGTTGGAAAACTGACTCACGCTTTTTATTTGAGGTAGGGAGGCAGTGTGTTTGTGTGTGTGTGTGTTCATGTGTTTGGGGTAGGGCTGTCACGATCATGACATTTTAGTTGACAATCAATTGTCATTCAAATTATTGCGATTAACGATTTAATTGTCTTTGAGATCATTTTAAGTAACTTTCATATTATAAGCCTAATACTAGTGTATTAAAAGACACATGGCCTTGTAAAAGAAAATGAGGAATTTATTAAACTTCAGAACATTTGAATAAATAAAAAATGCTACTATTATAATCATCAAATGCTGGCTTTCAAGTCAGAAAATGTTTTGCTACCATATGCTTAACTGCAAAGTGCAAATTGGATCGAGCCAGATAACTTAATGTGAGTTTTGTGTCAAAGAGGATAGTAATGTGTGCATGGTCACCACCGAAGATATGAAAAGCGGCAAAATTACAAAACGAACCATTGCTTACTGGGCTACATACATGTTAGTAGGCCAATGATAATGGCTGGATTATGGACCACGACAGTGGATCCAGTGTGGGGACCTCTGACTGTCAGGGGGTCTCAAGTCCTCAGGCAACGCACAGAGCATGGCCCAAGACTTCAAAAGGAAGTTAAACGCTGAGGGTCCTCAGTGTACACAGTGCAAGCTGACCGCCAGGCCCTTGGATGCTTATAGCGACAATGTGAGCGTATGATTGAGCTTGTTAACAGATATTAGTTAGCTTGCTGACACTTTTGCCAGCTAGCTGCCCTTGCATCCAAATTAACTGCACCATAAAGCCATCTCGTTAACCAGCTATTGGCCAAAAACTCAGCTGTTTACCTAGTTAGGCGGCACACAACTTAACTAGTTAGTAGTGGCATTTGTTCGCTGGTCGTCGGTGTGAAGGGAAAGGGATACCTGGTTTGAATGAATGCCATTACGTTGCGTCATTTCTAAGATTGGCTTAAAATCCCCTTTATAATGGCTATTATGATGACTGTGAAAAAGGACTGCAGTCACTTGAAACAATTGAGATCAAGCGATCATGTAGAGCCTTAGTTTGGAATGGCATTCAAAGTAGAAGCAGTTGTAGGAAACGTGAGGGGCTTTGCTGTCTGTCTATCTCAACCACAGTGTAAAGCACTTTATTCCACTATGAGATGATTACAAACGTATCACAGTAGTAATTCCTGAAATTAGGTGGTGGAAGCCATGACCATCATCTTGATTTAAATGGAGAGGCATACAGGATAGCAATGTATGCGCTAAACTAGAGCCAATTCACTGCATAGTACACAGACTACAATGCGTTACAGCCTTTTTAAAGTAGAGGGCCAGTTGTCGACGCAATTATGAGGACATTATAGCACATCCAAATCCCTGTATCATATAGGACATCTCAAACACTAAGGGTGGAAGTTTGATGAGGGGGCAGCTTAGCAACAGTGCAGTGTGAAAACCTGCATTTCTAGCCTGCTGATTTGCCATCTGTGGTAGTATCCCTCCACCATGTTGTTCCCTGACGAGTAGGCGGGCAGGCACAGCAGTATATCACGCTTGGATTAACATCCTGTGATAAAACCATGATAACCTATTCTCATGGTTAAGTAGGCTCCTTATCTACAATAAACCTATAACTTTGTATAGACCTATATTTAACTTTGTATAATGGTTGGATGCAGGGTTTTTTTTTCCCTACGAAGACCAAGAGGTGCTTTCTAATAATTGTTTTGAGAGGTAAGGTTAGGCTATTTATAGCCTCATGTTGTGGGTATATGCAAAGGCCACTTTGCATTTTTCCGTGACCATGTTATAGACATACAAGATAGACTTTTCAATAATAAAATGATGGGATGCTAATCAAAACCTCACTGAAACAAACGGTAAAGTAAATCTGCTGGGTGTCAGGTAGGTTGGTTGGATGAGCTCCTACTCCTCTCCTCTGCTTGCCTCCGTGAGGCCTAGACTCACATTGCAAACGGGAAGTGAGAGTGTCAACAGGAATGCCCAACGCTACCAGCCAGCAATGTGTAACGCGCTGCTGACAAAAAAGTCAAATCTGACTCATAGACATCAGAGGCTCACATACCACTGGCACCCCTCACCACTAGTAAATGCAATACATGCAATACATGCATAGTAAATGCAATACATGCGCACCACGAGCAGGCCTTCTGCTGCTCTGCAGTGTCTTTCATTGATGGTTGGCTCCATGGGATCAGTCAAACAACAAATTCAGTCAAACGCCAACCTGTGTGTTGAAATGTGCTCACCAAAAAGAGAGACGGACATCTTTAATAGCTCTGTAAGAAGACTTAATTCGACATGATTCCACTAAATGAAGACAATAATTAGGATATTTAATGAGCTGATGTACAATTTGGAATCTAATGAGCTGAGGTTCAAACTGTAACCTTGGAAATTAAGATTTTCTGCACCATGTCCTTGTGTGGATTTAATAGAATGTTAAAGTGCATGTATGTGTTAACCTACTTGGCAACAAACCTGATTCTGAAACAAGGAAAAAAACAACAAACAATGCTAAATATGAGCAATCTTTCGTTCACGACGTGGAAAAGTGTGAACTGAGCCAGTGAGAAAGTCTCACAACGCACGCAAACTGAAAGTGGGTTGGCTCTTTCTGTAAGCGTCCCTAAGGAGAGTGTGCTATCTGAAGTGTGTCATATTTTTTGGGGAAATAGCTGCTTTTAAGCATGCACAGGCATGCTGCATTGCTGGAAGAGAGCAACATCATGGAGCCAGAAAATTAAGATTGCACTCACCGCACAAAAATTACCAAACCTGTGCACTTTGAAACTAAAAGTGATTCCAGTCTTGGTTAATATCTCAGATCTAGTTAATCTAAGCATTTCTATGCAGACAAACAAACTCAAATCAGGTTACGGATTTATGGGCTGCAAGCTTTATATTTAACAGATTGTTATTCCTAGGTTTCATAAAATAATAAAACATGTTAAGAAAAAATGACTAAAGCCCATAACGTCCATAGCTAAATAGCACAGGCTAAATTTGAGAGTAGGCCTATGTCATGCAAATTCGTCCTGAAATGGCAACACTCAATCACAGGCCTGCAGTGTTAGGAAGCAGGCTTACATGTAACAAGCTAGTCATATCATGTAATGTAATAAAGGCCTACAGCATTTTGCAAATATGCATTAATAAATGATTGTGTTGGCACCACTTTGAAGGATCTTTAAAAAAAGTTGCCAGCTAAAGCAGTAGGTTAGATGAGCGGTCCAAACCATAGTTGAAATTCAACCTGACATGAAATGAACTTAAATTTTAAAAAAAGGTCCTGGTCAAAAAAAATTAACCCAGCACAGTATTTTTTACATTATGTAGGCCTTTATATATCTTTGGAAAAACAAATAGCCCAAATTTCCCCCACCCATCGTCCCTGCACTCTCCATATGAAACCCCTGTTGAGGATACAATGAAAGTAGCCAACCTAACAGTCATATTGTCTAATAGTCTATTTAGGTTGGCAATCCTTATTAGTATGCTTCCAAAAACTTGCCGTTTTCAATGTACCGTAAGTACCATATTTAAACTTCAGTTTGCAGTATGGTAATAAAAGGCAGCAGCTACAATTAAAGAGTAGTAATTCTGCATTCAAGCATGGAGTTTGTCTGCTTCTGGTCATAAACCAAATTACATTTGAATACACATTGTTTTCTCAATACAGACAACATGAAAATGACATTGGTGAAATTCTCAGTTTTAGCCAGAATTAGAGTGAAAGAGAAGTATCAATTATATCTGCCATACAGGATGCACACACTGTGAATGTGATTATTGTGATAACATGAATTGGGTTGACTGAGCCAAGTAATCACCACATAAGGTTAAATGCTCCTTTGTCAGGTAGAAAAATTATTCAATATCTTAGTGGCAGAGACTCAAGAGCTAAGAATGTATAGAGAGCTCCTTGTCGATTGTACCCCTATGGGGAAACAGCCAGATTCCACAGGCTTATGCAAAGACCAAAGCATTTCACCAGCCTAAGAATGTTCGAAATCCTGGGCACAGTGTTGCCGTGGGGTACATGCCGTTGTACTCAGGAAAAGCAATAGTAATATAGAGTCAGAAAATATTATTCAGCATAGCAACAGATAGGCCTACTTGCTGATTGAAACAACAAAGCTTAGACTAACATCTTTATTTACAGCATCAGTTCCCATGAGACAGACCTGCTAGAAGTGTGTTTCCGAAAACACTGTAATTAAGCACCTTGCTGACAAAGCATCCCTACTCTGTTCCATGGAGGTAAAGGTTAAGAGAGGGGCATCATTGTGCCTTTATGATCAAATAGGGCTTACTACAGCAAGCTAACGCAGTCATAATATGTCCCTCAAATAAAGAAAAAACATGGTTATACAAAAGCAACAACACAGTCCTAGTGTCAGACTTGTAGTTGGTCATAGCTTTGACAAGCATCTGTTCAGCTAGGGAAGACCGGCAATAGCCAGCCAAAAAAAAAAAAAGAAGATATCAAGACATCACATATGGCACTGACTACTTTATTAGTCCAAGGGCCAGAACAAAATATTAAAGTGGTTCATTGTTCCACATAACTAACTTTGATCATGTTTTCCCAAAACAAAGCCTGCATGTTCCTTTTCTGTCACACAGATGAAGACTAAATAGTTTACTTTGATTTTGGATAAGTACAGAGCATGAAACAGACGGATTTTAAGCACTTCACTTTAGTAACACTGGCTTCCTGAACATATACTTCCACTTTCTGGGTTCAACATATCAAGACATTAGCCAAGAGAGATGAGAGAATGTGAGTGTTCAGATGTCAAATAGCAACTGTAGACGGTCACGATATTTTGACCCCAGCCCCTAAAGTTTCGTTACCTGGTAATAACTGTAATGTATGAGTCGAGACCGCTAAGTTATATCAAATATATTTAATAATAAATAAACAGCATGATATGCATTCTTAAAAACACTCTCGCTTCTAGGAACATTATCTTGAACAAATATGGCTAGCAGTGACAAATATGCCTATCTTTCATAGCCCTCAGTTGAAACTATTGATAATATATTGATCAGGCATGCAAGGATAACATTCTAGCAGTGGCTGAATGTAACGTTGAATGACTCTGATTCTCTTCTGTCTAGGCTTTAAAGAACTCTGACAAACAATCACGCAGCGTTAGCCTAGTGGCCCTAATCTGATCACTATATTGTTAGAATACAAAGTCGATTTTCTTTAGAACTGACAGTTTGAAATTAGCACTTTGATCTTAACGTTACACATTTAACAAGGCAGCGCAGGGGCAAAAGCATCTTATCTCAGCAGATTGCTTCTTTAAACAAGTTAAAATCACTCAAAATCAAAGTATTTCTGAAACTTTGCGATAGATGAATGAAATATTGTTTACCTTGATGCTCGAAGTGAAATAGGGGCCGACGTCTGAATATATCCACCACGTTCTCACTTGCAGCAGGCTATTCGCAGGCTGTAGAGGTTGCAAAGAATAGATTGCTATTCGCTTGCTGTTTCCGGGTTAGTGGTGAGTTAGGGAACGTCATTCTGCCTCTGATTCTGAAACAAGTGGTGAGTTCGATTTAACGTGTCCGTTGTACCAGGATCCCATCTTCATCTTCCCCTCCTCAACAACCATGGGCACAGAGTTTAGCGCCGCCCACTCGGTGTAAACTTGCGCAGTGGGAGAGAGGTGCTATAACAGCACAAACAAACACACACACACACAAACACACACGCTATCAACCACACGCGCGCGTGCGCAAATATACGCGCAAATGTACACGCATGCTCACACACATGCACACTAACACACATTCACACACACTCCCACACACTCAATCCGTTTGAGGCCGAGTAAGGTAAGTCAGTTATGCAAATCTTATTGCATGACTGAAATAACTGTCTGAAAACATAGTACAATAAGTACTATTGGTCAAAAATAAAACGCTTAAGCATGATTAAATAGGTACAAACTCATCCCACCCCTCGCCAGTTCCAATTAAAGTAGTTATACTAAACACCTGCGTTCAATTAGATCAAGTGATGGATTCGGGTTATAAAATGCCCAGCAAGTCATTTCATGCGTCTATTGCTTGGCAACGCGTGTATTTGAGACTTTTGGCAGTTTAATCCCGAAGGAAATGGCTAAAGAAAGAACCCACGTCAACGTGGTTATTATAGGCCATGTCGACAGTGGCAAATCAACTACTACAGGTCATCTCGTCTACAAATGTGGCGGTGTGGACCCAAGAACGATTGAAAAGTTTGAAAAGGCTGCTGCTCAGGTAAAGATGTGCTGGTCATAGTTCTATAGTTATCGTGTGCATTATTGTTTTGTTTAAATATCTTTATTTGTATAAATCCACAGCTGGGAAAGAGTTCTTTCAAATATGCCTGGGTCTTGGACAAACTAAAAGCTGAGCGGGAGCGAGGAATCACTATAGATATTTCACTATTGAAATTCAACACTCACAAATACACAATCACGATAATCGATGCACCGGGACATCGTGACTTTATAAAGAATATGATCACTGGGACATCACAGGTAAATGCGTCTGTGGAAGGCATTAGGCATAACAAAGATACTGAGACACCTTGTGTTGTATTCCTATTAAAATTATAGGCCTTACCAGCATTTAGAAAGTATTTGAATTGGGTTTAAACTTTTTCCAGGCTGATGTTGCCCTCCTGGTGGTGTCTGCTGCCAAGGGAGAATTTGAGGCTGGGATCTCAAGGAATGGCCAAACCAGAGAGCATGCTTTACTGGCATACACTCTTGGTGTGAAACAAATGATTGTATGTGTAAACAAGATGGACCTCGCAGAGCCATCGTACAGTCAGAAGCGGTACGATGAGGTGGTACGGAGTGTGAGCATGTTTCTTAAGAAGATTGGCTATGATCCTACTGCCGTCCCCTTTGTTCCTATCTCTGGCTGGACTGGGGAGAACATGCTCACTGCAACCCAGAAGGTGGGAAGATGATGGGGTTATGTCATTACTGTGATGGCTTGTTGCATGATGAGCCTTAAATGATAAGACAATTTTATTCTCAGATGTCTTGGTTCAAAGGCTGGAAAATCAGGAGAAAGGAGGGTAATTCAACCGGAAGAACTCTCCTGGAAGTCCTAGATTCCATACAGCCACCGGTGCGCACTGCCAATAAGCCCCTGCGTCTTCCTCTACAGGATGTCTACAAGATTGGAGGTTGGTGTAAACTTAACTTCTCCCATCTTAAATTGGAGTTCTATGTGTCTGAACTTTTTTTTGCGCAGGAGTTGGAACTGTGCCAGTGGGAAAAATCGAGACGGGCATTCTAAAGCCTGGAATGACCTTGATCTTTTCCCCTGCTAAACTGACTGCTGAGGTAAAGTCCATTGAGATGCACCACCAGGGTCTGGAGACAGCCCTGCCTGGCTACAATGTGGGCTTCAACATCAAGAATGTGGCTGTGAAGAACCTGCGCCGTGGTGATGTGGCAGGCAATGCCCAGCATGATCCTCCATCTGACGTTAGCAGTTTCACAGCACAGGTTGGTACAGTATAATAGCATAATCGGCCATTTAAAATCTAAACCACCTTCCCTTTCTAATGTTAAATCAATGTACTTCCTGATCTGCTTTAGCTCATCATATTAAACCACCCTGGCAAGATAAAGACTGGCTACTCTCCTGTGCTGGACTGCCACACTACCCATGTGACCTGCCGCTTTTCTGAGCTTAAGGAGAAGCTTGACCGTCGCACAGGGAGGAAGCTGGAGGATTGGCCCCAGGCACTGGTGTCTGGAGATGCTGCTACAGTCAAACTGGTCCCAAACAGACCCCTCTGTGTGGAGAGCTTCTTCACTTATCCTGCTCTTGGTATGATGCTACCTTTGCCAAGTGAACTTGGTTTTAAAGAAAAAAATGAATTTAATGTTTTTTCTTTGTGCCTTAGGTCGGTTTGCAGCAAGGGACTTGAAGCAGACTGTTGCAGTAGGAGTCATTAAATCTGTGGAGAAGGACCAGGGACCCAAGAAGTGTAAAGTGTCAAAATGAATATGTACTAGTGCGCTAGTAGAATATTCATGTGCTTTAAGTTTGTATTTTTTATATATGTTTTAGTGTTGCAACACAAAGCTCTTATGTTAAAAAAGGAAGCTGTTTTTTAGAGTTCCAAAGGATTTGAACAGAATGGCATTTTATTTTACAGTGAGATGATGTGTGAAGCTTCTGAATAAAGTCATGTCATAATGGAAATTTTGTTTTCTGCCTTAACTGAATTGTGTAATCTAAGCTGTGATACAATAAAAATCACATGGTTCTCTTAACAATTTGAATTCCTACATGTTTAAGCATTTCTAGACTCTTACAAAGCCGTTGGTATAGGTCACAAATGTGGACGCACTGTATGTACAACAAAACACTTTAATTCAATGGAATGAAGAGTTTACGCTTACAAGGGAGAAGTGGTGGTGGCTGGGTATAATAGCATTAGTTCTCCTCACCCAAAAAGTGCATCCAGCATTTCAAGGATAACACTGCTGTCTGACAGGCACACTTCTGCTTGATTGCCTCTCTGGATGAAACATTACGAACTATACTTCAATATTACACATCAGGATTAGCTATTGGTCTGACAATTTTATCAAAATTAAATTCAAGTTTTAAATTCATGAGTGGCATAAACCCATAATGTAGGTCTTTGAAATGAGATGCATTGAACATGGGTCATTACACTTTCAGGTCTGGATGTTTTCCTGTTTCATTCTAATTATTGCTAAGGCTGACCTTTCATTAAGCTTCCTGCATGCAAATGGTAGGGAGAAGAGCAATCCATACCTGGGTAGTGGCTATAAAGGGGCAGAACATGGCCTGCTCAACAGTGGCTCTGAATACCCTGAGTGGCTTACATAGCACTCCTCTCAACTTCCAGTCATTTTTACACCATGCACAGAAAGGTCTAAGGACAGTGTGGAGATGAATTCATGTTGACACATTGAGCATACACAGAGTGAACAGTGTCACGAGAGGAGTACTACAAGTGACCCATGATGACCCACAGGTTCTGATATTCCTCCGCACAGTAGCAGCAGGTGTGTCTATACTGTAAAACAAGCAAAATACATGTACAAGAAAAGCAAGCAAGAACAAGGAATACATGGTATGAATGGTTTTTTTTTGTTCAGCACAGGAAGATCAGTAGGGGACACCAGAATCTCTTTCGTTTCAAGGGCTTTGACCCTCTGTAATATGTTGTATCATGAGAGAAGATGAGATACTTAAGAGTGACCTGACCTACTTCACATTCCACCTCCAATTTCCCCTTTTCAAACAAACAAATGTAAACTGCTCAGTTGATGACCATTTAAATGAACACAGGTAAAATACATATTCATCTGCCCCTGATCATTGGTTATCCAACAAGGTAGAGAACAGGTAACATGAATTACTTGTACATATTTTGCACAAGAAAACATGTATATACACTCAATCACACACAAATATATATACATACATATATACACAGTAACAGCATAAACATGGACTTTTAGGTAAGTGCTAGGGTCTTGAGAGTGGCTACGGCATAGCCGTGCGATAGGGTTAAGATAATACTGGTAGAGGATTACACACATTCTATGTACAGCATGGATGTGCTCATCATCCTTGGCTAGATGAGCCTGCTTGAGTTTCCTTCATTGTGTTTAATTTTTTTTTTACATTTTTTTAAGAATGCTTGTTTCACGTCAGGGTTGTTACAGTAACTCTATACTAATAGCATGAGGGAGTGTTAAGTGCAGGCCTGTCAAGACTGTCAGTCACTCAGGATGTGAACAAAAGACATGGGGAACACCCCTTTTCTTTCCGGATGCCCTTCAATGTGCCCGATCTAAAAATGGAGATGAGAAGAAAGAGAAAAAAGAAAGTGAAAACAGATTCACAGTATGTTCTACACACACTCCCCACCAGGGTTCGAGTTATAATCTGAGCTTTGTGGGGGTCTCTAACGTTAGTGGCGGAGATGAATAAATAATAGCTTAACCAGTGCACTGTATTGGCGACCCCCACAGATGTATGACTTTACTGCTTTCATG
>JAVQIZ010142992.1:0-12290 GCA_036023535.2 Galaxias brevipinnis | reverse complement strand
CCCCCCCCCCCCCCCCCCCCCCCCCCCCCCCCCCCCCCCCCCCCCCCCCCCCCCCCCCCCCCCCCCCCCAGAGCAGAGCAGAGAGGAACCTATCCATAAAGTGGGGCAGGTTGGGGGCTCCTAAATGAAAAGCACAGTGCATTTCTGTGTCTTGTCACGGCCTAATGAGGAGATAGGGTTGTTCTTCACTGACTGTTGTGTCGCGCCGCTCACTCTCTCTCTCCTCTGGTGGGGAGGGGGGTGGAGGTAGGGCTATGGCTGCGGCGGTTAGCGGTTAGCGGCGCTCTGATGTACGGCCTCCGATTGGAGAGGAATCCGTCTGTGTTGAAGGCTGGCTAGGAGGGGTGTAGCTGGATGCATGCTTGGCCGGGTTCCGCTGGAGACGTTTGTTGTGCTTCTGTCGTCACAAACTGTCCGGTGAGCAGGCGTTTAGTTTTCTTTATGTTCCTGCCTGTGGTACCACCAACTACCCCACCCTGACCTCATGTTTTGAACGCAGACATGGAATGGTAAAGTTGATTCATGTCTGAGGATTTGAATCGTATTGTCCTTGAGTGTGTAACTGGTAAGGTTTGAACTCTTCCTCTTTCTCAACATATCTCCTGGTCTGATTCCTCTCCTCATCTCTCCCTCTCTCCCTCTCTCCGTCTCTCCCTCTCTCCGTCTCTCCGCTGCGCTGCTCCGGCTTTTCCGGAGCGTTTTTTTCCCCTCTTGCTTTGCATCACGTTGCAGTTCTCTAGGGTGATATGTGTTTTTACAAACACAATGTTTTTTTGTTTTTTTGGGCTTTAACTTTTTAAACATACAATTGTTCTCTAATTAGTCCGCCTGTAATTAATTTATGCCATTCGTTTGATGTGTGGCAATACTTTGAAAGCAACTGTGCCAATCTTTCTGCATAAATGTGTTCCATTTTGCAACAAGAGTTCAAAAGAAAACAGGACTGAGAAAAGCACACAGTGCGTTTAAATAATGCGCCCCATTTTCTTTACCATGTTTGTTTTTAACTGCAATATTAATGAATTAACATTTTAAACAATCCATCATCAATGTTTTGATGCCCACTTATTTTTAACTCAATTATTTTCTAATTGATCATTTTTCTTAATATGTGCAGGATGTTTTCCCACTTTGTTCACTGCATAACAAAATATTAATTACAAATAAGAGAAATGATCAAAAACATGATAATTAATTTGCAACAATAAATTGGAAATTGCGTTTGTAATACAATATGTGTGTTAAATCCCCTCCCAGTGGCTCGGGGCATGGTGGGTAGTGTTTGGCCTGTGGAATACACTGCAGTACGTTAGGCACGTCTATGACATAGCCCTGCTTTCCATGGCAAAGGCTGATGGGAAACAGCAAGATGTAAAGCTACAGAGGTAAAAACTAGTAAATGTTTTTCCACAGTCTGTTTGAAAGTACGCAACCTTATTTAAATGTAAGCTCTTATTTTTTTTTTCTTGTTATATTATATATTTTGTTATGTGTGCGTTTACGGTTTCTTTATGTTGTTGTCAAAGCTAGAAAGGATGGATATTTTCTTATGACACCAGACAGACAGGTAGACATACAGACAGACAGACAGACAGACACTCTGACTGGTAGAGAGGTAGACAGCCAAACAGACGGACGGACGGACGGACAGACAGACAGACAGACAGACAGACAGACAGACAGCTATACAAGCAGACAGACAGACAGACAGACAGCTATACAGGCAGACAGCGGGGGGACAGACAGCCAGCCGTACACACACACAGACAGCGTGTGGGGTGGGGGGTGATCAGTCCCTGAGGACGTGCCTGGACAGGGCCCAGGGGAGGACGTGCCTGGACAGGGCCCAGGGGAGGTCGCTCGCCCGGTAGCAAAACGCAGGCGGCCACAACACAGCCTGTCACTCTGAATGGGCTCCCAAATCATGTTGTCAATGGTGATGCATCGAGATCTCGCTCTGGCAAATTGGATGCTCCAAACTTGCGCTTGATTGATGTCCGGAATGGGTGGCGCCCGACCTGCCTCCAGAAAGTATCTTCGCTCTCCCTTTAAGACTGAGAGACACCAAACGGGAAGAGATCATCAACTTCTCTTTGTTTGTTTGTTTTTACACAAAATAACTGAGAATAGTGTTGCGATAGACGCTGACGATAATATGTGAGTCTATGAGGGGTTCAAAAAGTTTACTTTGTTGAAGCGGACACCTTCAAATGGTTCGTCAGCCTTGAAACCGAGAGGAATTCTCCCCCTTTTTATTAATTTTCCTCTGTACATTGTTCCTCCAGAAGTGGCATTCCGCAGCGTGCCGTGGGCCTGTCCTTAGCGACTCTATTGAAGGGCCAGGACTGCATTATGGGCGAAGGTGAATGCACAGCTTGTGTGTTCAATGAGCAGCACAATGAACCTGTAATGGAAAATGGCTACTTCCTTCACGACCGCTGAAAGCGCCCCTTTGTGCGCCCCAAGGCTGCTGCATGGATTCGCTCTTGGCACTAGTCAAGGAGTTTTTTGTTTTTTTTTGTCTGCCTTTTTATTTTTATTTTTATTTTACTCAATATATGTCTGATAAACTCGATGAAAAAACGAACGTTTGTCCATATCTCACGTGCGCTTGCGTGCGTGTTTTTGGCGTGTCCATGTGCACGTGTGTCTGGGTGTTTTGCGCCTCCTTACTGCTCCCAGGTCTGTGTGCATCCAATCCTCCGTTTGGAGCGGTGAGTTGGCGTCAGCACTTGAGACTGAAATATTTCTATTCCATAAAAACCTTGGGTCTGGCGGCTGGGATCAGGACTGAAGAAGCCTCTGAGATTAGTCGTATAGAAGTGGCTACTTTGGAGAACTTCTCTCCTCCTCCTCCTCCTCCTCCTTGCTGTGTCCTCCAAACCTCCTCTCCAGCAAGATGTTGATGCTGCTGTCCAGGCCTGAATGCCCTCCGGCCATTTAAGCTCTTCATGCTGCCAACGAATCAATGAAAAAAAAACACGTCAAGATGTTTATGTCCTGAACCAGTGCTTATGACAAGAGATGGAATGGAACGAACCTCATTGCTTAAGCCCAACACCCCACCCACCCCCCACCCTCCCCATGCATTAAGTCACACTTTATTTTGTGATTTTTTGAGACAAACTGAGAAAGGAAGTGAAGTTGTTTACTTTTGTTGTTATCAATAGCAGGCTATTTACTGTATGGGTCAGTCATAGAAATAGAACCCATAGTTCTGTCCCACTTTGCCTGTTCTGATTCTGCAGGTGTCCCTTTGTCCATATTGATCTGTCTATACTACCTCTATGAGATGACACACACAAAAAAAGACTAACAACTTTTTTTTCTTCTTCTTCTCCCTCACTCCCTCCCTCCCTCCTTCCCTCCCTTTCTTGTCCTCCTTGGACTGTGTGTTTCCAGGGCCTGTTCATCTTCCTGATATATGGGGTGTACAACACTGAGGTAAGTCTGCATTGTGTCTCAAGGCTGTCGGGGGTGAATGAGAGAAATGACAAGATTCTGATGAGCGCCCTGCTTAAAGTAAAGCGGCCAGGCAGAGTGCTTGAGGGGATGGAGGGATGGAGGGAGGGATGAAGGAGGGATGGAGGGGGAAGCGCGGGGGCTGCCCTTCATGCTTGGGCTAACTTATATGCATCTGGTCCGGCCATTAACTACTGCCACGGGCTGCGGCACTCACACTCTCATTCCTCACACACATTGGCTAATATTTCACTGCCTCTTTAAGTTTTTAAACTCACCGTCCTCCATTTAGCATTCTGACAATACGCTCTCTCTCTCCCCGTCTCTCTCTCTCTCCCCCTCTCTCTCTCTCTCCCCGTCTCTCTCTCTCTCTATCTCTCTCTCTCTCTATCTCTCTTTGTTTCTGCTTCAGTCTCTCACACGCTGTACCTGAAATTCTGAAATGCGTACTTCCTTTTCTTCCCACAAAGATCCAAACATCCACGCGTCCTTTAGCCGGCGCCAGACTGCGGCTGGCTGTGTGTGTGAGTTCCAACCCCTTTAGCTGAGCTCATTAGCCCCCGCTAAAGTCCTGGCACTCTTCAATTAAACGCTGCCTGGGATTCCTCATCCGTAGCTGGAGAGGGGAGGAGAGAAGGACCGGGAAGGAGGGGTTTCACTCACACACACACACACGCAGAGAGAGCGAGAGAGAGAAAGAGAGAAAGAAAGAGAGAGAGAGAGACGAAAGAGTAGACGCCACATTGAGTAAAGGATATAGAGGCACTGCCCTTGCAGAAGGAGGAAAAAAGAACTCCCCCAGTCTGATCGCTCTATCCTTTTTTCACTCCCTCTTTTCCTACCATCCTCCGTCTTGATCGTTCTCTCCATTAAGACGAATAGGTATCAACAGTTAAACTTCACCAAAGTCTGTTATGACATGTTCAGACGCTAACTTTGGTAGCTACAGGAATGTGTATTCCCAGACGTCCGCATCGTACAGTTTACAGTACAGTTTCACATCTGGTCTCTGGGGTCTGTGGCGCTGATGCAAACCCATTGTTTTATTTTAGCTTTGTGCTGTTCAGTGTTCTCAGCGCAACAACGTCCGTGTGAGTTAAGTGGCAGAAAGACGAAAAGAGGGACAGTATCATTAGAGAACTCTTTAAGACTGAGAATAGACACAACACCAGCTTCTGGTCTATTGTCCAGCATCTTCAAATCTTGACAGGAACGAAAGCCTCGGGAAGGATGAGCGCTGCCTTTCCTCAGTCTCATGCTGTCTCTGTTCAAAAATAGCAGAACAAGCTTGCGCTGCTGCTCTTTGTGTATAATGTCCAAGCCGAGGCATTCGTTTTCAAAGCAAACAGTGAAGGCTTTGAAAGACAATGGGTTTCAAAAAAAGAAGTGCTGAGAATAACACCCAGAAAGGGGTGTGTATGTGTGTGAGGGGGTACAGCCGCAGCTGGCAGCAAGAGTTCCTCGGAATAAGAAAAAAGTATTTGACTGTAAAGAAAAAATGGACAGTATACAAGCAAACATGTCTGCTCTCTTGAGTACAGTCTACACACAAAGTGTACACATAGAGAACACGACAAAAATTTATTTAGCAATAGCATTGTTCTACGCTAGGAAATTGTGGCGGGGATGCACTTCATTAATCTTAGTTGAACTACTAAATTTGTGGTTAATATTACCTTCTGTAGTTGAATGCGCTGTTGGTACGTCAAAATAATTTCATGCAAGCCGAGAAACACATATGACTAAACACACAACACATACATGCACGGATATTGCCCTCTCAGAAAACTAAACACACACATCCACACACACGGACACTGACACACACACAGACCCCCACACACTCATATTACTCTAAGAAAAGTCTTTCATTTCTATTTTGCTTCCTCTCAGACAGTCTAGGCTCTTGAGGCAGGTGCCTGACTGAGAGCTGCATTGAAACCACATGGGATTTAGTTTATTGATGTGCATACGTGTGTGTGTATTTATGTGTTCGGGCCCCCGCATATAAATACTCTATGCCCGGCTGTGAGCGTGTGTGTATGTGTGTGTGTGTGTGTGTATGTGTGTGTGTGTGTGTGTGTGTGTGTGTATGTCTCTCTCTCTCTGTGTGTACTCATGTGAGTGTGAAGTGGGTCTGTCTACTCTTCTCAAAAAGGAAAGGTTCCCCCCTGAAGGATTGCTTGTGCTACTCTTGCGTCACGGTGCTTTGAGTTGGTCCGTCAACCTCGCTCCCGCTTGGCTGATCTGCTGGGGGACATGGGCAAGCTTAAGAAAGGAAAAAACACACTTAACAACAATACTACTGTTACCAAATGTGTCCTGAGAAGAGCTGGACTGACCTAATTACCACAAACGAATGATTTCACATATGGCCCTTTTTTATGAAACCTAACTCAATATGGTAGGTATGTTGATTGCTCTATTTACCGTATGGCTCTGAATATTCACTGAACATGAATTATGCGCCCTGTATATCAAACTGTTACATACACAGATGATGGGTACCACACTAAAGTGAATTATAATTAGTTTGAATTAAAATAGAACTGATGATAAGACATGGTTATTAACTATGTCACATAAAGCCACATTTAAGCCATAACAATTCGAGGCAAGTTAGAGATCAAAGTGTCAGTGACTGAAATTCTTTTGCTGCGTTTTTCAATATAACTGGCAAACGGCTCACGGGTGAAAGACTGCCTGGGGATCTTCTCCAGCCTTCATTTCAATCTGCGGGTGATAATTAGCACTGAACAACGCATAGCCCACTCTTTGGCAGAAAAAAATAACACTTATGCAGTGTTTAGCCTTGTCATTCTCCTCACCGTCTCCTCACAAACATAGTTTCAATTCCAATGCTGTTTATTTGCGTTCATTGGCAATAATTATAAGGGTTTCGTTTCGGCTAAGATTGCATTTGAATCGTGTTAACAAACATCCAAGGACTGAAAACTCAAAGAAATCTAAGATGTGACGTCACGTATGCGATGGTTTTCATTTTAAGAACGTCTCTCATTGAAAGGCAGTGGGTGAGTTAGGTAGGTCTGACGCACCCTGTGAAAAAATAGAGATACTAATGCAACTCAAAAACCAATCTCACACAGAATAACGCAGCAAGACAGTGCAAGGACTATTTTAAAAAGCTACCGCTAAAGATGTAATATCTAACGAGGTCATGTCTTATATCATTCCTTGGAGTGTCAGTACATGTTCTGTATCCTGGATACAGAGGCTGTATTGTTTTAAATAGGATAGTCAAATAACTGCAATTTCCGAGCCAATGAACACATTGCTACATGAAATTACTGAAAGAATGAAGTGGTTCTATAAAAGTTGCGCAAAATCAGGCATTCCACAGCCATACTTGATAATAAAAGGCCCTATGCTACTGCACTGTGAATTGAATGAACTATGTTTGTTAACAAAGGGTACAAGATTCCCTCTAAAACACCTTAGAAAAACTGACTGACCGTCATCAGGAGCATGAACAGAGAAAAAAAGAGTGCGAGAGAGAGAGAGAGGGAGAAGAGGGAGGCGAGAGGGGAGAGAGAAAGAGAAAGAGAGAACAGAACATAAATGACAGTGTGAAACCATACCTTCATTTCATTTCATTCAATTAAACCACCCTTTTTGTCTTTCCCTGGGTGGTGAAGAACAACACAAAACTGGAGTTCCTGTCAACAGCATAATAGGCCTGAAAGAAATGATGTCTCAATAAGAGCACCAACAGCTACAATTAGAATGGATGGATGAAGGCCCACAGAGAGCACTCCCTTGTCAAGCTGAGCAAAGATGGCTGTTGCAAAAGCCGAGAGTAAGGCAAAAGAAAGGAGCACTATTCTAGCTTCTTCTTTTTTTGCCCCCCCTCCCTTAAAAAATATTCACTCCACTGTCTGTTGGGACCAAGTGAGCTGGTTAGACAATTAGTGCATGTGTAACACAAATGTTCTCCAACATGAACTTAATTCAAGGTCCTTTCAATAGTAAGTCACAAAGACATCGGGTGAAAGAGATGACACCTGCACTAAAAAGCGTGCTGCGGTTTCCCTCATGAGCAACGAGCTGTGCTGGCCCGGCTCCATTAAACTGTGTATGGTGACAGAAAACAGCTCACGTTAGCCTGGCCAAGCAGTAAACGCAAGGACAGAGGCATTGCTGCAGACACTTTTACAAATCCTTTGTAGCAACACAGCTGCCGCCATTTAAACAGTGCTGCTGTAGATCCATATGGTATCATGCTTATCGTTTGCTGAAATTGCCTTATTATAGAGCAGTTAACACCCAGCAAATTATTCCCAATAATATATTTGTGGCATAGAATATACAATTAAATGAAGATATTGTGGTTCCAACCAGCTCAAACTGTATCCAAACATGAAAATCTTTGAGCCTATGAAGGTGCAGAATACTCTGGCTCTCTCGATTAGTTTGCGCAGACAAAAGGAGACAGAGGAGGTCCCTCTTTCAGTTGAAAACCAAATATTAAAACCGTCTAACTGGGCTGCCGTTCATGGCCATATCAATTCAAATCGGTGAAGGGAAAACTCCGGGGAGGAGACGCTAACAATCAGCGTAGTCAGAGAATCATGACAGGAACAAAATTGGAATTGATATAACAGAAGAAATCCTAAAAAAACTGTCACCTTTAGTCTACCAGTGAAGACCCAAATGCTCTTAATTAGCTGGTGGAGAAACAGGAATTAATACGCCGACATTTCATAATCCTCTGTAATTTTTACTTTTAATTACTTTCTGTTATGAATACTTCTAAAGCCATGCAACTTGGGAAATCACTTCACATAGGTTTTGTTTGGATATCACCACAAACATGGTCATGTACATTTTGGCACTTTGGAAGATTAGGCTCTCTATGTCCAGAATATGGTATAGAAAGGGGCTGTACTTCAGAGTGGCTGGTGAACCCATCGCTTTTTTTCCACAGCTAACAGGAAGAGATATGCAGTGCCAGCTTAGATAGAGAGGTTCTGAGAAGTGCTTCATTGACCCCATTCAAGAGCAGCACAATTCCTCCACATATCTCCCTCAGTGGCCTGAGAACATATCAAAAACACTAATCCTCACCAGAGATGTTGAGAAGCTTTTAATACTAAGTAAAGGCCTATTAAAAAGAGATGGGCATTTATATGTGACCTGTGTTGAACCCCTCCTCCAGAACACGTACTGCCTTGGACTGTGATTGAATTGATTATGCTGACACACCACATTTGGGCTCGACTCCAGCCAGCACTGCATATATATCCAAAGTAGCTCTAACTTATTTAGTGCCGCTAAATGCGTTATGTGATAAACCCGTTTGTATTTGTCTTCCAGAGCTGTTGTAAAGCAGCGTGTAATGTGTTGTGTTTCAGAATTTGTTGTGAGCGATCTGGGTCATCTCGTGGATGGAACAGAAAATAACTGACGGTGTCTTGCAAAAGTGTCCCAAATGGGAAGGCGAGTGCGTGTGTGTTGGTGTCTTTGTTTGTCTCCGTCTGTGTCTGTGTGTGTGTGTGTGAGTGTTTGTGTGTGTGTGTGTGTGTGTGTGTGTGTGTGTGTGTGTGTGTTGGTGCGTGAACGCATGTCAGAAAAGTTACACTAAGTCGTCATACTCCAGCAATGGAGAATTTTACTTTGATCTGTGTCTTTAAAAAGTCCTGGGTGCACAGAAATAAACTATATATTTCTACTGGGGAATATAGTATTAATCGGAGCTATGATCCTGTGACACGACCAGTGTTTTATCAGAATCGGAGCACCTCTACAGCACTGACATCCTCACCACGGCAACAGGGAAGCGGTAGTCAGTTGCCATAGAAACTTGTGATTTCTTATCCATCCCCGTGCAGTCGCTTGACGGGTGACATCCCTGCTTATTCACAAGGGGAAACCTCTGTTGAGCATCCACCCATGAAGGATTAACACATCAACCAACAGGACTGAAAGGGAAGTAAAAATAACCCTTATTTTGGGTTTGACACATTTCTTCTGTAGCGTGTCATTCATAATGTTTGTCATAATATATTTCCATACACAGTATGATTCCAGTTGACAGACAGCATAGGACTTGTAAGGAAGTTAGGAAGATGGCTTCTCTTATCATACCTACTTCCTAACTGCTCCCCATACTGCTGCTGTGTCCATAGTCTCATCCCAAAAGAACAACTTGCCCTAATGTTGGGGTTTTTAGGATTGCATACCTTTGGATCAGCATGGGTTTTGCTAGATAAGAATGCTGGCATGCAGACCATGTGAAAGGCACTTCAACGCACTTGTGGCTTTATAAGAAGGCAGTGAGTAGTAAATGCTCTTTATGCATTGAAATACGGACCTTCGCAGCATTCACAAGCTTATTCTCCATATTCTAGCGTCAGTAAAAGCCTCACTCAACATATATCCATGCAGAGCATGATATTAATATGCTTACAGTTATACCGTTTATAGCTTAGTGTCCTTGTATTGGGAATAGCTTTTTTTACACTTAGACACGTGTGTGTGTGTGTTTATGTGAGCACATACGTGAGTGTGTGTGTGTGTGTGTGTGTGCGTGAGTGTGTGAGTAAATAACAGAATTCCCTCTTGAATACAACCACCGTGTAACGAGAGTCGCCCAAACACTTGTAACTGCATGAACAGAAGGGAAGTGCAACAGACCTGACAGCTTGGAATGTGCCCATGTCAGGAACTCCCACAAACCACTGGCAAGGGTCAGAGGTCATTAAGTCACAATTGCGGATGGTGTTAATGCTGTTCTTCAGGCAACTGGATATCTACTGACACAATTCAGGGGGATTTTGGAGATATGGACCTATTTAACATATGCGCCATTCCATCTGTTACTTTTCCATGAGGAAACCGGAAGAGTGGGTAAAACGTTACGACCACTCGTTTCTTAGTTGTTTCTTAATTGTGCCCTCCATTAAACATATAGCATTCTAAATTTGAATCACTGGGTGGCGCCAATTCACCAAAAATAAGAAACTAGGCTTTTAAGTCACACTTTTCTTTAAAATTTTTGCCAACGCTATGACAAGATTCGAATTACATTTAATTAGTACAATATATCACACTCTATGGTGGCCATCTCTTTCTGATACAGCACTTTAAGCACTAAATGTACTTTAGAAATAAATTTGACTTGACTTGACCTGACTTATACATTGACCATCCCCTACTTATTTCAAATGACATTGACATTATTCATACATCTATTACTTCTATATCAGGGCTCCAAGGGCCTCGTTAAAAGAGCCATCCTGACTGAAAATTGCTTAGCACTTAATCTTAATGACAGAAGTGGGATTATAATAGTTACCATCAGAGATATCAGAGTGTAGATTAGGATAATGGGGCTCTTTTCTCTCTCTCTCTCTCTCTCTCTCTCTCTCTCTCTCCCTCTCTCTCTCTCTCCCTCTCTCTTATCTCCTTTTTACCTCTGTCGCTCACTCTCTGTGTACCTCTCTCTCATTCTCTCTCCTTCTTTCATGCTCTTTCTTTCATTGTGTGTGTGTCTCTCTCTCTCCCTCAGAATTTCCCTCTGCCTCCTCTGTCTCTCCTCCTCCGGGCCCCTTAGCCTCCCCGTTCACCAGGAGACATCCCAGAGACATGTCGCCCCGGGCGACGGAATCAGAACACACCGAGGACAGACCCCATCAGTGAGCAGGAGCCACACCAAGAGAGGATGGGGAGGAAGAGGAGGAGGAGGAGGAGGAGGACCAGAGTTGTACCTGTGTGAGTTAACTTCCACTACTGTGTGTGTGTGTGTGTGTGTGTGTGTGTGTGTGTGTGTGTGTGTGTGCGTGCCTGTGTGAGTTAACTTCCACACATACCAGCTTCTTCACCTGTCAGCGCGCGTGTGTGTGTGTGTGTGTGTGTGTGTGTGTGTGTTGGGACGCTGTGTTTTGATGCAATGGAAATGTTACGAGTTCAGCACTCACATTATTCTCAGTAGCAGAACAACAGGCCTGCTTCAAAGTCAGTAGCACCCAGGAGTGTTTGTGTGTGTGTGTGTGTGTGTGTGTGTGTGTGTGTGTGTGTTGGGGAGAGGGGATGTGCGGGTCTGTGTGAGTGTTTGTTTGCATACTTCTAAAGCTTTACAATTTTGTGAGGAGTCTCATCATTATCGACTGGTGGAGCATTTTGTGTCAAAGGTGTGAGCGAGTGTGTGTGTGTGTGTGTGTGTGTGTGTGTGTGTGTGCTCCTGCATCTATGATGTTGTCAGGAGTCAGCGCACTACCTCCTCTATACAACAACAAAGAATTGTTCTAATACATAACAGCCGGTGTCAAGGTGTGTGTGTGTGTGTGTGTGTGTGTGTGTGTGTGTGAGTGTGTGTGAGTGTGTGTGTTTATGTATGTGTGTGCCTGTATGCGTGTGTTCAGACTAAGGTACATGTATTCTATTGGGTGTGTTTGTGTGTGTGTGTGTGTGTGTGTGTGTATGTGTGTGTGTGTGTGTGTCTGTTCTGCTGCAGCTTATTTATAATGGATCAAGGGAAGTCTCACTCTACCAAGTTGAACATCCCTTCAATCACCAGGCCTCAAACCACACCAGTGCCATGTATCAAACAGAGGGACAAGGGCATACCACAGACTGTTCTCCTGGTCTCTCTGTCCTCTCTCTCTTCTCTCTCTCTCTCTCTTCTCTCTCTCACTCTCTCTCTCTCTCTCTCTCTCTGTCGCTCTCTCTCTTCTCTCTCTCTCTCTCTCTCTCTTCTCTCTCTCATTCTCTCGCTCACTCTCTTCTCTCTCTCTCTCTCTCTCTCTCTCTCTCTCTCTTTCTCTCTCTCTCTCTCTCTCTCTCTCTCTCTCTCTCTCTGTCTCTCTGTT
>JAVQIZ010142974.1:0-29477 GCA_036023535.2 Galaxias brevipinnis | reverse complement strand
TATTGAACGAATGAAAGTGATAACCTATGTCTGTTATTCGAAATGATTCAGGCGCATTTACTGAGATCACTGGCGCGTTAATGACGTAGCCCACAAAAAAAATATCCTGTTGAAAATGGGACCCTTGCGGTCATCCTGAGAATCGCAGTTCTAACATACACAAAATAGTGTTACATCCTATTAAAATAAATCGTTGTAATGATACACCCATTGCAGCAGGTTTTTTTTTTTGATAAATGTGTTAGCGTAAATAATGCATGCATTTTTTTCAAGATTGTTTCTAATAGATAGATATCTCTTAAGTCAGAAAGGGTTTAGCAGAAATACATGAGAATTCCTAAGTTCACTGAAAAAGGATTCGCCTATAGTACCGTGACTGGAAATAAATGTTTGTTTCAGCAAAAACTATGTAATCTGAGTGTTATATTGCTTCCACGGTAATAGATGACTACATCAGATATAAAACATGCATTTCATGTTTACCCAAACGGAATGTCCACCTAAGTAATGTAAACTATAAAAAAGTATGATCTATAATCGTAAGGGTTAACTTCCCGAAGGCACTGGGGTCGTAACAAGTTTGTCACCGCAGGGAAAAAAAGATCCGTGAAGCAAAGCGAATAGAGGAAATGCTAATGATGCTCTTGAAACAGGTTAAAAGAGGCTGACTTCTCTGTACTTTCAGCCTATCAGTTTGATTTGCTATCAATAAACCATTTTAATTTCTTCAAGCATGATGCAGCTGTGTGTGACCTTAGCTGCCGTGTCTATGATGTTTTCTACAGGTAAGATACATGGTAACACTATTACACAGAGGACTTTTAGACAAGCAATTTTCGGCTCTTAGACAAGCCACATGTATTTTTCTATTCTGTTAAGGATAGTGATATTTTTATGAAACTCATCTTCATCTTTGTATGTTTTAAGTTGGTAACAGTGACATGTACTGCAGCCAATTTCGCTCACAGGCATGCATGTGCTGTGCAAATATATAGCCAACATGTATATTTTCGTATAGATATATTAAAGAACACATTATTATTATTATTATTATTATTATTATTATTATCATGAAGTTGTCTGTGGGTGACTTTGGCTACAGTGAATTGGATTAGAGCAGTTCATTATGTGTCAAATGAAATAGTCAATGCTTTCCAAAGTTTTGAATTATTGTTCAAAATGCTTCTTTCATTATATTGTAAAAGCCCTGCCAATGTTGTTAACATGCCAACCGTCCGAAATTCTAACCCTTTAGATGAAACAGGATATTAAAGCATTGTTACTGAACAATACAAAATTGCATCTTTTTTGTCTTATCTGTAGCATGTGGTCTCAGATGCTACACATGTACTGTCGCTGAACCTCGTTCATGCACAGACACTAAGTCGTGCACAGTTTTTTTCAACCGCTGCTTCTCTTTCAAGGTAGATGGTGAGTTGGAGCACTCCTGGAACACATAGATACTTTTGTTATTGTTATAGCATAGCTATATTTGTGACCTTTGACAACTGGAAAGTCTCATAACTCCCACAGAAGTTGATACCCAATACGACTTTGTTTTTCTTTCATATCTTGCAGGCCTTCCTAATGTCGTCACTAAAGGTTGTCAACACAGTGTGGCATGTGTAGGTGCTATATCTTGCTGTGAGGGAGATCTATGCAACACTGCAACCTATGCCAATCCAAGTATCATCCTGGTGGTGTCTGCAGCCCTCATCACACTCTTCCGTTAAAGCTCTGGAAAAAGACGAACCTTAGCATTCATAACAAGTGACTACTTTCAGTTCTCTAGCTGTATCCCCTAATCCTCTAAAGTTCCCTTATTCAATAAAAATAGGGCTTTCATAGTTACTATCTGCGATTGTCTGTTTTCCAAGGCAGATACATGTTTGTTTCCCATTTGGTTGGGTTTGATTGGCTTCTATCTGTAAAGTTTAGATAATAAAGCAAAGATCCAAATAAGATGTTAAAAAAGAAAGATTATTTAATTATGTTTATCATCGTGTTCAACATTATTACAGCCTGTGGGATTGCTAAATTCTGTTACTAAAGAGCAACAACATGAAGGGATACATTTCTAGAACGCAATTCTGTATATTTAGTCATTGCACATACTATCTGGCTAAATAATTTAGGCATTCAATATGAACCTGAGGGTTGCATACAGTGTGGGACTACAAGGACTCGATGAACAAGAAAGCATGTTAGACTTGCAGGGTCAAACCAACCTCATTTGTAGAGGCAATTAGGCAATGTGGTTTATGTATGGCACACTTGAGTTTATATACATGCTGAAATGGACAGTTAGCACTTGGCTACAGGAAGAGTAAACTGGTAAAAGGACTGCAAAATGTTATGAGTTTTAATACAACTGTTAAGTTAAGAGTATTTATGGAAGTTTCAATTGCGGCTTTCTTTGGCAGTCCCTTCCAATAAATATAAAAATTCCATCAAGGTAATGTAAAGAATCTTCCTCATTAGTTAAAAAAAATTTGTTATAGTTTCTGAAAAACCCACATAGCTCAAAGCTAGCTTGTTATTCTCATTAAAATGGAAGCACACATGTAATTAACATGAACAGTACAATTTCACTTAGGACATGAATAGATGGATCAACCCTTCCGAGCTGCATCCCTTCATGGATACAGTAAATAGCTGCATTATTATCAATAATATGGCAAACACATATAAAGTGGTATGTGCTTCAATTTCATCCCTCATCAAATCCCTTTAGAATACATGGTTTGTGCTTAATCAAATACAAAACACAGAACACATTGGACAGCACTGTACACATACATGTTCCCTTAATCATGATCATTCTAAAGCTTACCCTGCCAATAAATACATCATTTACTTTCTCATTTAAGGAAGTTTGCTACAAAACATAAATCATGCTAGAACTTTCGAAGCAAAACAAAATGCCAACACTCAAGCAGCCAGCTCAGTAGAGGTTAGATCCAAACGCATCATTAATTTGCAGAAGTATATTATACGGTTCACTTAAGGCAAAGCAAAGGGCAGACTGCAGCAAAGACAGAAAAGAATGGCATCTTGAGATTCTCTGATCTACAAGTAGCAGGCAAACTAACAATATTTTCAGAAGGTCAATGAGTATTGATAAGATATTAAGAATAACATAAAACGCATATATTGATGAGGAAGAAGTTTTGGCACGGACAGAGTAATCTGGCACCCCTATGTCACGGAATGATAACTGATCTAATCCAGATCAACACCTTGAGCTTGATTTCATTAAGGCTGTCCAAATAAATATTCACTCTTTGACAGTTTATGCCCCAATGGTTTCAAACTATAAACCAAGACATTAATTATCTAATATAATTTCAGTCTGAAAGAGTCTCAGCTGATACAATGAGCGAGACAAATGACAGGCGTCTGGTTTTGGAGTGTTAAGCAGGGCAGTTTTGTCTTACTGCTTTCATATTTAATGTCAACAATGAAAGTAAGGGGGAAAACGAAATGGAGATGGCTTTGGTTTCAGGGGAATGACGAGTGGCAGCAGCCTAAGTGCTTTAGTAAGGTGGAAGACGTTGGTAAGGACTGCTGCTGATACAATCTCAGGTCAGTATTACTATCTGCTGTGGAAGGCACATGAGGATGGGCTACACAGAATGGAACTAGAGAATTACATTTGAAGGCATATCCCAGTCCCTTTCTGTGGATGGAGAAGTTATTCTGGAGCAAGAATGGGGTCGGCAGAGCCACGTGCATCACAACATACATACTCTTCCCTCAGTTGCATCCTCTCTAATGCCATGCACGCGGTCTCGGCTTGAGCGTCCACGTTTGTGTAATTGCCAGAGTGCATCTTGGTCCTAATGCACCCACGTGAAGAAGGCAATCTCGTCAAGGTCCACGGGGTAGTCGGTGAGGTACATGGGCCCTTTGTCAAAGTGTTCCCCCTTATAGCTCTTCCACCGCCCTGCGGGAAGGTAGATATCCCTCTCCTGCTTCCCTGGCTCCAACACCGGGGCGACCATTAGATCATCCCCAATCAGGAACTGAGAGTCAATCTTGTAGGCTGCCTCGTCTTCATTGGCGATCCACCACAGGGGTCGTATGATCGGGTCGCCCGTATTTAGCACCTCACTTGCCAGTTCAAGAACCCTGGGGGCCACCAGGGTCTCATGGAGCTTTGTGAATTTCCGTGCAATCTCCACCACCTTCACATATAAAAACAAACACGTATATGAAACACGCAGTTTTCATTTGTGCATGACTCTAATACTTTTGTATTTAGCAGTAATTATTTTTTGGGGTATTTAAATATCTGTAAACAATCTTTACACCTTTAATAGAAATAGCTTACCTCTTTGTCATAGGACCAGGGTGGGATGGAGAACTGCATGGCGGGCATGAAGGCAGACAGCTCCAACCAGCGGATGTACAGCTCTCTGTCTGGTAGCCCGTCTTTTCCCTCTAAACCCACTGCAAAACAATACTATACTTAGACTACATAATGTAAGTAATAAACGTTAGAAACTATGACTGCATTGCCAACACACAGTTAGGACAACATTTCTATAATGGTAAAAGCATGGTACTGCGTCCCCAACAGAAGAGAGTGAGTGCCAGGACTGTACCTGTCGTGCGGTTGGGGTAAGCGTTGCCCCCAATCATATCAGGCAGAATGAACTGGTAGCCCAGTATGCTGATGGTAAGAACCGTGGGGATGATGGACTTGAGGCCCAGCTCATAACCCCACACGGAGTCTCTGTCTATGATCCTGAAGAAGCAGGAGATGTTCTGGCTCTGGTAGCCCACACTCAGCTCGGCACGCTCGTTAAACGGCATGGCCATCTCCGTGTATCGCCGGGTGAACGTGGATGGGTCGGGCAGGGGGACCAGGGTGCTGAACTCGTGAGGTAGGTAGCTGGTCTCGCCGGCATCAAACTTGAACGAGGCCACTCCGTACTGGTTTTTCAGGGCGCGAAGCTGCGAGGAGTACCACTCACGGGCCTCCGGGTTGGTGAAGTCCAGGAGCCCACCAATACCATTGCGCCAACGTACAAGGGCCGGCAATTCGCCACCCGGCTCTCTAACGAACAAACTTTTCTCCACCCCATAACCAAAGTTAATGGAATCGTAGTTGACGAAGGGATGGGTCCAGAGTGTCACATGGAACCCGTTGTCTTGGAGCTTGTCAAACATGTCAGTGACATTGGGAAACTTCTGGGGGTCAAAGTCAAACTCCCCGTAGTCTGCGGTGTATCGGTCGTCCAGCTCCAGGTGAGAGTAGGTGAAGCCGTGGGCAGTGATGTCGGAGGCGTAGCGGAGCAGCTTTTCCTGAGTGACTGAGGTCTTGTGCAGGGCCCAGGTGGACCACACCGGACGCTCAAACACCTCCTTTGCAGGGACCTTGTTGGGCTTGTTGAAGTACCGACGCACCTGGGAGATATAAGGAACAGACAGAGGCATCAACATTGGGTTAGAAGTGGCTGGATTTTGAAACACACAGGCTAGAATATTAGTATCAAAACAATAGGATGAAAACTCACCATGTACTTGTGTATAGAGGTGACATCAGACCCAACACACACTCTGTAGCTAAGCTCAGCAAGGGGTCGTTGTCCTTCTGTGGGTTTATAGGGGGAGTTCTGGTAGCGGGCCTGAAACCTCAAAGTCATGTCCTGCTCGGACCAGCCCAAGTGGAAGGGAACGGAGTCGTTAACCTTAATTGCAGTCGCATTTGATGACAGCCAATAGCGCTCGAGGATTCCTCCAAAAGCATTCCGATTGGTGTACACGTCACTTGTAATGAAAGGGCGTGGCTCCTCTTGACCCTGTATGTTGATTGGCCAGTGCTGTGTGGCTGATTCAGCTCCTCCGTACCAGTGAGAGCCATTATAGGTCATGGCGTGTTCCACTGCACGCTCATGTTCCAACTCCTCCCAGCGCACACGGTAACACATGACAGTGTCTTTTGGTCGAACAGTCTGGATGAAGAAATTTAGCTTGCCCGTATCCGATTGGCTGCAGCTCAGAATGTGTCCGTCTTTGGAACACGAGTCCAGGTCTAGAGTGCCAGACCTTAACAGAGAGAGAGAAAAACAAGAGAAAAGAGAGAAAGGATGGAGAGAGTGTGTTGAGGAAAGAGATGAGATGAATATAAATGAGGCGATTGAATGCCATTTAAAAACAGAGTAACTGCAAGGATAAAGTCTAGTCAGTTAAATACCGACAACACAAGTGTCTATTTCTGTCTAAAGGAGTGAATTACGTAGCATATGACTCCTTCCTAGTTCCCCTTCGGGGTGTAATCATACGTCTGTCAAGACTCTGGCTTTCTATTATCCAAACACAGATCTCACAGCACAGTAAGTGTGAGAAAAGTTAACACAGAGTAGAGAGAACTAAATTTGTTTCAGACAGCAGCATAGACACTTTCTTCACACCAGACACACAGGCACATATGGCATAGTGACCTGATGACCCTATAAGCCCACCTGAAGGCCATGGTAAAGATGACAGCCCCAGCCTGGTTGCGAATGATGAAGCCATCTTTGTTGAGGTCCAGTAGCTCTGTCTTTAACAGATGGGCTTTGCGTAGCGAAGCCGAGTAGTAGCACCAGGCGACCACGGCGGCCAAAACCAGCACACAGCCAAGCAAACCTGCCGCCACCAAGGGGCGACCTTCCCGACCCAGCTTCTTTCTCAAGGGAGAACTAGAGGCCCCTGCTGCTACAGACGGGTCCCCCGGACCTCCTGGCACTATCTGATACATACTGCTGAATGGAAAAAAAGATGAAGTGACTTATTAATTAACCAATAACACACCAGTAACACTCCCGCAGCTGTATGCTGCAACAGGATCAAAACTCACACACTTGCAAAGAAAACAAAAATAATATACTATATTAACGGGAGGTTGAATACTTGAATACGATAAGTTGAATAAGTCAACCATTTTATCTGAAACAGTCGTGTCACAGGACAACATGTTACTCACAAACTTTGAATGCATAGATAGTGGACTGGGCCTAATATAAACAACACGTTTAACTGTACAAACAAACAAAATGGGCGCATTGCCTTGATATGTCCCGAATGCTTTGAAATTACTTAATTAATCATGATTTGTTTTTGCATTAAAAACATGAGGTACTTGCTCCTCAATGGCCTCATCCAAGTTGTCTGGGCACTGGCAGGTAGGTGAGTTAGCTAGTGTTTTCTGTTGTCAACACATTGCCGTTAAAAGTAGTGCTACATTGTACCACCGGTTATACAAGCCACCACCTTGGCTATCTTAGATTAACACAAAATCACGTATGTCAGTCGAACCTATAGTCCGCTAACTATCGTTATGACAATACCGTTAACGCTAGCACAACTCCAAAACAAAGCTATTTTGGGTTCGTTTTGTTTGGCATAACAGATTACTCACCTCACTCGTTCACTGTTATGGTACTTGTTATTACTGCGCAATCTCAAAGTAGTGATCCCACCCATTGAACAGCACCCACAATATGATTGGTCTGAGAATTTGTCGCTCACAATACAAACCAGTGGTCGTTTGGGAGGTTTCGTCGTTGTCTTGTCTTGTTGTGGTGGAAATAGACAGTTTGTTCCAAAGAAAAAACCTTTCTAGAAACATAAATTTTTTCTAACTGTTCTTTTTTGTACTATTATTAATATGTATGATTATCTCACTAACTCGGATGGAAATACATAAACAAATTTTCGTTGAGATAATACAACGTTTCAAAGGAATTTACACATCTCCATTGCAACTCTACTTTATGACGTTGAGTGGCAGTATTGTGCTTAGGTTTAACATGGGCATGGTAAAGTACAAATGTAGCCGCTGAACACTCATCAGAACATGTATTTGGCCTTTTAAAGGCTTGTCTTGATAACAGGGTTTAAATATAACATTACTTTTCCTATGCTTTTATGCTTTTATGTGAATAAAATCAACAGACGAGTATAAATAGCACTCATTAAAATAGACCATTAAGCTCTTTTGGAAACATACAAAAAAAAACATTTATCAAGATTTTTATTTATTAGGGCACTAGAAAAATATTCTTACTAATTTATCATAATTAATAAGTTAGAACTTTCTTATGCCAAGATGGAATTCTAAAAACCTACAATGTTCCATGTTTATTATGGCATCACAAAGGAATTAGTAGCATTATTTAAATTTAAAAAAAGAAAGAATTTTGCACCAAGTTGCATCATGTATCTTGCGGTCCTTGAATACTAGATTAATGTTGCTCTCTATAAATTAAACGTCACTATATTAATCATTATCTTAATGATACTTGTTAAATAAATGGGGGTCTGGACTGGGTTTAACCATGGGCTCCTATGCCTGGCAGCCTTGTTATGCTGTGTTCCTGCAGCATGGAGCTGTCTGCAGTGTGACGCCAGGGTCAGACATTTTCATGAGGACTTCATACTGTCTGCACCTAGCATGGACGACCAGATTGAGCTGAATAAAATTAAAGACCATGCCTATGTCACATACATAGAAAGCAGCCAGGAGCATAGTGGGGTTATTGGTGAGAAATAGAATACCCATTACCGTATAATCCAGTCTAGGTCTACAAAGAGGCAAAAACTGTTGATAATCTTTCCACCAGATCCCACCACCCTCTACAGAGCCAGCACTGAGTACCAAAGTGAATTTGATCGGTTCCTGAAAACCAAGCGCCAAAGTAAGAGAGGCCGTAACAAAGCTCACACAGAACACACACTGATCTCACTATCTCACTTTCACTTTGTATACTCAATCTGAACAAAATGTACATAATTTTTGTAAGACCCTCTGTGTGCTAAGTTGGCAGCTCTAATATTGGTCTCATACTAAATGTATATTTCTCAGACTCCTTGACATTTGAGACCATTCAGATCATGGAGAAAGGCAGAAAAATCTTAGAGAAGCATGTGGAGATATTTGCTCTGACGGGTAAATGAAAGGCAAAATATAAACTTACAAATAAAGCATTTCTTATTTCTGTAAGTTGCAGAATGAAGTTTGTATTTTCTCTTAGGTCTTTGTCCTAACACATGTGGTAAGATGTTATAATACCTTACAAACAACCTGTCCAGCTTATGTAAGTGTCAAAATAGTTTGTATCCTTATTTCTCGCTTTAGATCCTAGTTTTATTTTAACATTTACGTTGATCACTGTGCCATCTGTTATAAATTATTGAATGGCTTCATAATGTTTAGTATACAGTAAGCTACACGTTGTTTACCTTGAGTTCTATCATCTGTCTCTATCTGTCCTGTGGTCTGTAGGGCTGTTATTTCAGAGAGTTGTGGATTGCACATCATGCCAGTATATGCTGTACACTTGCCATTCGACAGATCCCCAGCAGGATTGTGCGGGTGTGTTCTTGTTCTCCTGTGTTTGTGTGTGTGTGTGTCTGTGTGTGCGTGTGAGAGACAGTTTGTGTGTAGTTTGAGTGTGTGTGCACCATTTGTGATCAGCATGCACATATTGTAGACTGTATTTGTGTTAGGGCACGCCTACACATCCTGTCCCGCGTCTGTGAGTGTGCTCTTTTATGAAGCATATTTGCCCATCCCTTGTACAAATTAAAATGAAAAAATAAAAAGATGATTTAGACTACTAAGGATGTAAATTATTGAGACTATTCTTCCTGTAGAGTACTCCGTACAGGCAGAGGAGGGAGGACAGGAGGTGTTGGACTGTTTTCTCCCCTGGCACAAACTGATTATGGGGAGACCAGAGTATCACTACTCCTGGAGCCCTGGAATGCCTTGGACTAAGAATGTAACAATCAGCCTTAGGGGAGATCACTTTTAATACAAAGTTGAAGTTCACAGTTTGATCCCGTAACCCATTCTCCTCCTTTTTTGTAGAACAAAATTATAGAAATTGCTTTATTGTAATGGACATATTGTTTATCACAATTGCAAGACCATTTATTCATCAATTCTCTTTCCTTTCTCTGGTTTCTGTAGCTAACTGAGGTTGACTTCCAAGTTCTGGTGGTGACTGAGGACTCATCTGTTGTTCTGAATCAGATTAGTTTGGATGAGCAGGGGACCTACCGCTGCTTGTTGTGTGATAGAAATGGAACTGTGTTCTCAAAAATCACCTTCCTGCTCTTTGGTAGCAAAAAGATGCATTTAAATGGAACTTTGTTTTAGATGTACATTGAGTCAGTCGTTTTACTTTGATCTTGACTCTATAACTAATATGCTTTAAATCTCCATTTTCTTTTAGTGGAACCTATGTCAGTTCAAACTAAACGACCACACCTCACTCTGCCCACCTTGTCTCCTCAAGATGCCTATCCATATGGCGTTCCTCCCACAGACCTGCTGCTGTTATTGATGTACTCTATTACTGCTCTGAGTCTGGCTGGAAGCTTAGGCCTTGCAATTTTCTTTGGGTGAGGTTTATTCGGATGCTAGAAAAAAAGTTGGGACAACAGTAGCCTCTTTCTCAATAACACACGTTGTAGTCACTTGCATGAAGTCAGTTTGTGAGTAATACTATCGCATATTTACAGTCAACTACAATCATCCAGTAGCGTACTGATGGTTTTTCCTATCTTTCTATTTATTTATCTTTCATTCAGATGGAATTTGAAGCAACAAAGAGAAGAAGGAACTATAGAATCAAGAGTGTGACAAAAACGTTGAAAAATTAATGTAATGAGTTGATCATTAATGCCCGTATTAAATCACAGGAAATAATCTATAGCCCTTTGGTACTTTATGGTGGTATGGCACAGATCAACTGAAAGAGAAGAGAGTCGGTTAGAGTGTTTAGCGGGCGACAGAACAGCTAGAGCCTATGTGAGTCACACTGTTAATCACAATGGTTTATCAAACCAAGAGCTGATTCATTTCCAACAAATATCTCTGACATCTATAAAACCACTGCACAGTCACCTCACACAAAGGACTGTAGTACTCTGAGACAAGGAGAACCAAAGAGAGACTTGAAAAAACGAAACAACAGGAATTAGCCTACACGAGGACAAGAACTATGTTATTGTGATGGTCAGATGACTTGGGAAATGTAATCATGTTTTTTGTCTGAAGCGTAATCCATTGTATTACCTAATTAAACTCTGTAATCTAATCCGATTAATATTGAATTCCTTTTGGGATCACTATGGCTCAGTGCTTTGTTATTCAGCATAACCAAATGGATGTGTCAGTGATCTTAATAATATTTTGTTATTGTCAAATATAATGTGTGTTTGTTTCTTAAGCGTAATGCAAGCTACCCAATACCGGTGTTGTGGACTTGTTTTCTCTGGATAGATGGTTCTATGTAGACACGAGAGACAAGATCAGAGAAATTAGGGATGGGCTAAATCTCCTGGATTACATAGATTCATTTTCAAAGCCATTATATTAATTCCAGATAAACTGGGAAGGGTTGAAAAATGCATAACCTCTAATTCAGAAATATGTTGATATTCAGGTGTTAGTGTACTGGTATTTTTGTTATTCAGAAAAGACAAAAAAAATACAGTTTCGTATCATCACAAAATACAATGCTATTTTTAGAGTCCCACATCGGAGCAGTAAACACTTTTGAATCATTTTTAGTAAAGAAAATACCACTTCACATTTAAATCATTGTTATTATCATCTTCATCATCATGACTATAAAGATGAACATTACTACTTTCTGATACCAAACTTGTTTTTGAATTCTGGAGTTATGTTCTTTTTGCTCCCAACATAGTGGCTGTCCTTACTATATCAAACCGTTGTTTTCCAACACTTACCTTTTGACTGTATCTATTAAATAAAAGCATGATACTATCTTTTTAGAAAACATAAAACAATACAACTATTCATTAGAGGCTTAACTTTGAATTCCTTTGCATCTTTGTAAAGACTTGCTTAATCCATTGGGATAGTTTTGGGTTGTCTAGGCAAACCTGGGTCCGTAAACTGTTAATGAACCCTGTATCAGTATAAGTGTGTTGATGTTTATGTATGCGTGTGCTTTAGGTTTCCATCTGGCTCCCTCATCTTCACCTTGTTTGTTTTGCAATCATGACGTCAGAGTCCCTGTCCCACATTCTGAGTGGTTGAATTGCTTACAACGGTCACTGCAATCACCTTGCAGTCACAACACAATGACAGCAGGGGCGTGTGCAGACTCCCCCCCCCCCCCCCATTATGACAGGATGTGGATGGTACTGCTGTATTGTTTCCCCTGGGGGATAGGAACGAACACCTAAACAAATAAGACAAAAGCCGTAACATTTACTCCCTCTCACCCGAAATCACAACGGCAAATGGGACATGATTAATGGATCTCTGTTTTAAACACAAACAGATACACTGTCAAGGTGTTCCACCCCCCCTTCCGTGGGTGTGTGTGTGTGTGTGTGTGTGTGTGTGTGTGTGTGTGTGTGTGTGTGTCCGTGCGTGCGTCCGTGCGTGCGTGCATGCGAGTGCGTGCGTGTGTGTGTCTGAGACACAGGTGATAATAGATAGACATTATTGGCATACAGGTTCTCCAATGTATTTAAAGTCTATGCCTCTTTTGGGTTGAAAACAAACTCAAAATATTCCATAGTTGCCAATGCATTGTTGATACTTTTAAACATACAATATACATACAATAAAAAAACACATGCCTAACAAATAACTTTGTAACGATACCTCTTCTTGAATGTTTGTGTTACACAGATAAATTACGATTAGTCAATCTTGCAACAGTCAATCTTATCCCTTTAAACTATTCATTTCCCATTCTCACATCCCAGCCATTCATTCAGTCTGGGGCAATGATCCTACACAGTGGCCGGATGTCTATTATCCAGACATCTAATCCAACTTGAAAGAGTTGCCAATTAATCATCATTTATGATGAACATGGGTAGTAGCTGGCTATAGACATGCAATCATTTAAACTTTACTACCTGAATGTATTAACAATACATTGTTTATTTAGTCCAGATTCTTCATTTATTTTTTTGCAGTTAATCTTTTTGAAACAATTTTATCATCAGAATTTACACGCAATGAGAATGAAGAAATACAGATGTCTGAAAGCACACAAGTTATTTACTAATTGATTGGTGCACAGATCCAGCATTATCCTATATTCTGAATATTAAATGTATTAAATAAACGTGGGTATATGTTCGATAGGCCTACTGACACCACAAAGCTATTGACAGCTACTTAAGGGAGTATTCATGCAAAAGCTTTTGTGGAATGTATTAAGAGGATAATCCTTGTTATTAATTATGAAACAGAGCTGTCCTCATAACTATCAGCATTATGCTTTGCCTCAGACAAGGTAAAAGCTGTTCACATGTAGGTGAGATCCTGTTCAAGCTGGAGGACTCTGTCCGCTAGGATAAGTGTGGCATATACAAGCATTGTCTGTGCCTGGAATAAGGTGTCCACCAAAACTATTGATCCAGAAATAATTAAAGATATTGAATGCTACAGTGGAAAAATGTCAAATGCTTTGCAGTATTTGTTAATGAAGAACAGCCTCATGGTGCAATTATTCTATGATATGACAGTTGGAAAACATCGTTGTTTTATTGTTTCTTCATCGCAAAATTAATACAATTAAATTAAACTTTATCTATGGACTAGGCCTAGATTGTAAGTTTGCGTGTAGATTCATGTGTTTTTTCCCCACTTCTTACTGATACTGACTTTATGTAGGCCCCTATTACTTGTAAAAAGGAACTTGCAATATGTGACACAGCAGATTTTGGCCATTGTGCTGGCAACTTCTTTAATCTTGCACTTCTACAAAGTATGCCAACGTCTCAATGTGGAAGATTGGTAATGTTGGCAATGGCAACGCTTGAGACGGGTTGCAGGTGTTATGTCTAAATGAAGGCTCAGCTGTCCTCGATTACAGGCTTCAAGAACTCTGTGGTCTCAAGAAATGCATGCTCAGCAGGGAGACTGTGTGAGGAGATCACTTTACTGTTGAAAGATAAACAAGGAAGAGAAGACAATTGAGTGAACATCCGGTTAGTACTTCGGAGAAGCATAGTGTCTGACTGCGTATGGGAGTTCCAATGAATTAAATTTTTTCTTAACAGTTCACTTCATAGTTCATATAAATTGGGTGTGTGCTAGTGTTAAAAAGAGCGAGAAAGGTCAATGTGGTTTAATTCTTATCATAACGTCATTCATCACAAAACATGGGATAACCCCTAATGCATGTGGTTCACATGCGTTCTCGGAAACTCTGAAATATGTCAGTAACCATATTTGGATAATCGGGAAGGAACATGACCAAATATAGTTTTTCCGATTTTGACGTTGTTTCCTTATGTGGAAAAGCGGGGTGGAGCAATGCTTAGCAATTCAAACTCCTCCCATGTTGTCAATGAAATAAGTGAAAAAATAACCAACTATTTAGAAGAGAAATTAAGATTGACGAAGTGTACTCACATTAACAGGAAATATCACCAGAATTAAAGTGCTTGTTTCAGGCTTCGCTTGTAGATATGGTTCCATAAGCTTAAAAGTCGTGTTTGTTGTTTCAACCATTTCTCTTCCTTAAAAATATATTTTTTAATTTGACAAGAAGTAATAAAAAATGAATGGAATGGATTTTAACAGCGAACCTCTGGAAATAGCTGCTAGTGAGTTGGTTCACATACTCAAAACTCCTCCACACCAGTTCACATCTGGTGGGTACGTGTTGCTAGATTGTCGGCCTTACCTTTCGTTCTCCCGTGCACACGTCTGTGAGTCCCGAAGCGTCAACTGGAACTCAATGCTACGCCGGAGATCCAAATGCTCAGCGGTCTGCTTAGAGTGGCTCATTCCGGACAAGGCCCTTCTAGGGCGGATACGGCAAGGAGACTTTTCGCCTGTAGTTGTACTTGATGAAAGTAGCCACTCCATAGCTGAATTAAAAAATGAAAGCCTTGCAAGTAGGCTACTCAGAGCACTTCAAACCGAGGTCAAGGAAAGCTCTGTAGAGATCTGTTTTGTACAAGGTGAGATGTTTTTCTTTAGACAAATATAAACAGAATACAATCAATTTCAGTCTGGTGTATAAAGATGTCTGTTCTATTTTATGGATGATTTTGACACCAATTCAATTAAGAATTTGCTGTTAAATAACATAATTTAGAGCTCCATGTCAATAGTATTTTAAGCTTGCTATTGGTTGTAGCCTATTGTAAGTATCAGGCTCAGGCTCATGAAGTTTGTTTTACATAATCCACAACCTATGATTTTTTTATAGGTGGTTTTGAGAGGTTTGCTGAGGCCTATCCGGAGTTGTGCTTCACCTCCACTGGCCTAAATGGGAGTAACCTTTCCACCATAGACAAGCCCACAGGGACAGGCCGCACAACCCCCTTATATGATCAGGTGAGACATGGTGCTGAGGATACAATAAGACATAGATGCAAACCCCAACCTTAAAATGATGGTCTGTGTTTTAATGGATTGCACACTGATTGGTTGTCAGGAGGGTCCAGTGGAGCTCCTCCCATTCCTGTTCCTGGGCAGTGCCATCCACTCTTCGCGTAGAGAGACCCTGGAGACAGCAGGCATCACTGCTGTGCTCAACGTCTCCTCGTCCTGCCCCAATCTGTACGAGGGGGAGCTGCGCTACCTCCGGCTGACCGTGGAAGATTCTCTGGCGGCTGACATCAAAGCTTGCTTTTCGGAGGCCATCACCTTTATTGGTGAGTGGTTTCTCTTTCCCTGATTGAGCTTTGGCATTTTTCACTGGGTCAGCCCCAGCCCCTCTTTAAAGTTCGATTCAAAACTTGAATTACGAGCCCCCAGATCCTTGGCTTTGTTCAGCTCAAGTTGCATGAGCAAAAAACGATCATGTAATACAGTGCGACAGCATGAGTAACATTACATGTTTGCTCACTTTTCTATCCATCTCCCTCAGACTCTGTGAAGGAGCAAGGCGGACGGGTGCTGGTACATTGCCATGCAGGCATCTCTCGCTCTGCCACCATCTGCTTGGCCTATCTCATGCACGCCCAACACGTCAGACTAGACGAGGCTTTTGACTTTGTGAAACAGCGTCGTCAAGTCATCTCCCCCAACCTGGCCTTCATGGGACAGCTGCTACAATTTGAGACTGACGTCTTGTGTAACGGTTAAAGACTTGACTGGGAAATACTGTTACTAAGGAAATATGAGTGGCCCGCACCATCCAGGTTGGGCAAATAAATATTTCTGAAGTAAAAAAGCAAACCAAAGGCTTGGCAGTGTACTTCATATGGCCACTGAAATAAAGTAGTGTCCGGAAGAATTTCAGGGTTCTGCCATCACTGTAGAGACTTGCAACCACTATTAGGACACCTGCACTGTGACATATTTTTTGTAATCTTTAGCTTTTTGATTAGTTACTTTGAGAGGACTAAGTCCATCACTATAATATGCATTTTGTAAACATTCTTTAGCTCCAGAGGTAAAGTCCAGAATGTTTATGATTAGATGTACCTTTTTTTCTTGTTCATGTCTTCCATTTGAGATGCCTGATATTTTTGGCAATAGTGTACTCGATACCATTTATGTGAAACAAATCCCCAGTCATCAAGGTACAGTAATAATCATTGTGAAAAACCTATCCAGTTTAATAAGAAGCTCATGGACCCACTGTGTGGGTGTTTATGAACAATACTGTATCAATATACGTACATCCCTGTTTAAAGAAATCCATCATTGACTAGTGTAAAAAAAACTCTAGGGTGATATTTGAGTAACAAAATGTAATCCTATTTATTTTATGATTATACTATTTATTTACTGTAATATTAAGTTGAATGTATCATGGTGATTACTATTGTATTGCACTTTAATTTCAATGAAAGGTTTTTATAATTCCTACCATTTATTCAAACAAATTATTCAAACAGAAAAAGTGTCTTCTGCTATTTTTTCCAACACTATAGGGCAATCTTCTCGCAGTTATCTGTGAAACAAATTATCTTTACATGATGCTAAGATGTTATTGTAATCCCCTGCAACACAGAAAAATTTTAAATATATGGGTCACTCATTACAATAATACTATTATTTATATATAATATATTATATTTATGTATTCATATAACACTTTTCTGAAACCTAAAGATGCTTCACAAGGTACACAGTAAACATGGTAACAGACAATGACACAGAAAGAGGGAGAACAAATAAAGAGCAGCATCATTTCAAACAAGTTAGAAGTTATGGTAGTATAACAAAAATAACAGTATCAATTGAAGGATGGAACAGGTTATGAATCACAGAGATAACTAAGGGCAAGCTAGGGTTAAAAGATATGTTTTATGGTGGGATTGAAAGATTGCTTGTGTAAGAATTACGAATAAGAGGAGGAAGAAAGTTCCATAGTGTGGGTCCTACCCTAGAGAATGCACAATCTCCAAAGTTATTGAGTTTGGATTTGAGAATGAACTCTTGACCAGCTGAGGAGGAAAGCAGTGACCTGGAAGGGAGAGTTGGACGAGGTCAGAAAGGTAGAGATGGGCCAGGTTATGTAGAACTTTATAGGTGAGGAGAAGGATTTTGTAGGTAATATGTTGATTGACAGGGAGCCAGTGATGGTCAAAAAGTTATGTGCTCAGAAGATTTGGTTGAACCAGTTGGAGTTTATGGAGTTAAGTTGCGCTGATGCCGAAGAACAAATTATGGATCGCTTGACAATAAAAAAATAATAAATATAATATAAAATGAATAATTAAATAATTTCCTTAAAGTGTAGCCCTTATGGTGTCGCAGCAGTCTGTCTTGGCTGTCACACTGAAATACAGATCCTCCAGTAGGTGCCGCTAATAGACCATGCAACTATTTCTACTTTTGGCCCTATACCTAACTAATGAAATCAAAGAGGACATCATGCGTCTGAAAGTCTTCACAGCAAAACAACACAGTCATTCAATTTGTTTTACGTTTTCCCTTTCAGACTATAGAAAAGGGCTAGGGGAGATGCCGCTGTTGATGGTGTGGGATATAGTTTTTCAGCAGGGAATTTTCTCAAACCATAATGCTCATTTCAGTTTTTCTGACAGCTTTGCTTATTTACCTTAACCATTTGTTCTTTATATTTCTACCATTCTACCCACAAGCTATAGCCATTCCACCTCCAATATCACCACACACAAATACACAATTATTTCTGCTTCCATTTCATCTGTCTCTTGCTGCGTGTGTCTTGTTCTAACTGCGTAGACCTCCCATACTGGTACAGCTCAGGTTCTGTCATCTATCATTGACTTATTTAGAGAAGATCATCTGAAGGATACAAATCTATAATAGCTGACGCATTTTGACAATACGAAAAGTATTATATAAGATAGTCTTATGAAAATCATTTCCACCACCAAGATTGCCTGCAAGTCATTGCTACACATTTTGGGACTTTGTTTTGTATCATAACAAAAACAAGTGTTGATTTGTTAGTTTAATGTGTGAATGTTTATCATTCATTCATTGTTTGTTAATTGTCTCCAACTTTTTCTTTACTTTTTGTAGTTCGAGATTGATATAATCATGGAATGGTTTGCAGAGGAGAAGAGAGAAGATTAGCATTTTTCTTGAAATCATTTTCAGCCTATTCACTGCAAATGACTTTGCCACTTAAACCGTCACAACCAAAGCAATGTGTCAATAGAAATTGCTGGCTGGAGTTCCATGATGTAGCAACACACCTGCAGATTAACTGTGTAAGCATCCTTGACTGTGTAAAATCATACAAAATATAATTAGTGTTTTGATAGAGAACATGATAGCTCTGTATATATTCACAAACGGGTAAGATGAAGAGCTGCCAACTTTTCCAAAAACCTTTCCGTAAGAGACAAGTACAGTCATAGGCTCCATGCAAAGCAGCATATTAGAGTTCAGTTCCACTGGTCTGCAATAGCGATTAACGCTTCCCTAAAGCAAATGTGTGAACGCGTGAGAAATAGGTAGTATGGCATGAGAGCGTGTGAAGAGGGTCATTTGCTCAAGTCTCACGCTCAATGTGTGAGAGTTGGCAGCTCTGGATGATGTCTTCACAATATGAAGCACCTGAGTAACAGAGCCATCCATGAGTCATGAACACAGGCCATGCTAAGGCAGCCCCATAAAAGACTTATTTTTTTGGTAGACACTTTCCCAAACTGTATGAACAAGCTGGTGTGAGTAAGTAGGCTATATAGGACTCACTCATGTATAGGAAGGATAGGACCTACACATTATGTCACTATCTTTGCTTTACCCTTATGGACCAGAAAGTTGTGGAAACTGATCTCGTAAATATTAAATAGCACGTATTCCAAACCAATATTCCTGATACAAAGTGTACGGTAATCTATGACAATAGAGTTTCCTCTACATTAACAGTGTGTGTGTGTGTGTGTGCGTGCGTGTGTGCATGCGTGTGTGTGTGTGTGTGTGTGTGTGTAGGCTCTTACACAACGGCCCATTCGGAGTGATGTGCAGGGAACAGAATAGTGTGTGCCCAATTGGTATAACCTTTGCATCACTAACACAACCCTCTCCCCCAGAATCCATTTTCAGTGTTTTACCAACCGTAGTTCACTCACGACCACAGAAACACTTGATTGGAGAGCACTCTCCTGCTAAAAGCTTTTTACTCTTTATATTTAGAATCTGAAGTGTTAAGCAAAAATGCAGAACCATTATTGGCGGCTGGTTGAGGTCACACAATCAGAAAGCATTGGGTAGAATTTTAATTCCATTGCTCGAGTTCTCTCATTAAAATAACACTGCGTGAGGGACGCACCACTGGGACAACAAACAGGACCTCATACCCACTAAACTTACACACCATTCATAAGAGAGATTGTGAGTGTGTGTGTGTGTGTGCGTGCGTGTGTGTTTATTTGTGTGTGTGTTTGTGTGCGTGCGTGCATGTGGGTGTGTGTATGTTTGTGTGAGAGAGAGACAGAGTTAGAGTGAGGGTGCCTTAATATGACAGGTTGTCTAATGTCTTTTTCTCTTGTTAATTTGCCATCAAGTACTTAACCCCATAAGAAAGATAATAGTCGTGAGTGGTCTCAGTGCACTCTGGGAGGCATTTGGAGGGAAGGTTGCAGGTGGGTGAGACTTTTGTAAGTAGGCAAGGGAGGTACTAGAATTGGGGAACTGCTTTACATGATCTTCTTGAGAAAGTGTACATTGGTGTTCATATGGATATTACTTTGATAGGAATAACAGCAACAATGATGTATCCTAAAAGGAAGCATTCTAAAAAAATAAAAATGTCTTTGACATATAGGGTAAATAGAAAAGTTTGTGTCTGATTGTATTTGGAGTAGTGCCTGATTGTATTATGAGTTGCATCATGTTGGTCCATCTAGTAAGTCACTCAGAACCGAAGCACCAAGTGTGTTAGATAAAAGAGGTAGATGGAGAGAGAGAGAGGGGAGAGGAGAGAGAGGGGAGAGGAGAGAGAAAGGGAAATGTACAAGATCGCATGACGCCCGCACTGACATCACTAGGGATAGCTAGACCGAGGCGCAAGGAGGACAAACGCTTTGGTTATCAGGACTCGTGGAGACAAGTACGGTGCAGCGACACTTGTTGTGAGACCACTGGGAGGGTGACAAGGAGCGGCACCGGAATAACAAAACTTTTGAGAACAGCTGCACCAAAAAAGCGCACCAGATGTACCGGCGAGACCGGGTCAAATAGACTGCATAGGGTGACCCAAAGCCACAAGGACGAACATGCGGTGTGAAGTTGCTACTTGGATCCAGCCAAACTAGTGAGACACTCTGACTAAATCATTATTCAAGGACTAAAAACTTAAACCAGGACACCTTACTTGCAGGGTGGTATTTTGATTTAATATTATTAATTCATCTAAATAGGTTGTGTTTTGTTGATGTTCAGACTTGTCACGGTTGCTCCGTCTTTAAAAGCTTAGGTTTTTTAAATCAATTAATGGCTGGTCAATGGTGTACTTTTTGAAATAGCCTAATTGGCATCCACGCTCTGCTCGCCCTGTTTGTATAATGAGCCGTCCGATTTTCCTGTGCAGACCGCGCAGTATACTCACGGTTAATGGGTTGTTGGTTGTTTCCAATCTATCCTATGCTGTCGTGCATCGATTAGACTGAAAGTACATTTTAGCCTACTTTCGTTTCTTTTTTTTTTATCCAGAACGTCCCACACTTACAATATTGGACAAATTCCACATATTTGATTTTGTTTCATCTGCTGGACAAGTTTACATTGCTTGGATTGTATTTTAACCATTCATATTAGTGTACAAACGTCCAGTTTAAAATTGCGTGCTGCACAATCGCGCAAGGGTGTCGCTCAATAGGACAGAGACTGATACGTTTCCTGACGCATTGCTCTGGACTACAGTATTTGCAGGCTATGCCTAATATGGACAAGACTACATAGTGAATAAAGAAGTCAACTGTGATTTTCAGTCAACTTGACAAGACAATTAACCTCAAACAGATTGCAAGGTGAGCAGGCACTTTATTTTTGTGCATGTTATAAAACCAGAGTTAATCATTGGATATCAGGACTTCCAACATTTAAAACACAAATTCAGCCATGGCCTCAGTCCTGGACAGTGGTTGCTCAATTGGGCTAAATGGCTGGAATAGCAGCACGAGCATTGGAGCTTCTGTTACCTGTAACCAGAGCATTCTAAAACTGGCCCCCTACTCACCTGAAGCAACTGCACTTTTTGCTACTGCCATTACGCTCATGGTTATCTTCACGATTGTAGGAAACATTTTCGTCATCATTGCTGTGCTAACGAGTCGTTCTCTCAGTGGACCACAGAACCTCTTTTTGGTTTCACTCGCTGCCGCAGACATTCTAGTTGCCACTCTCATCATCCCATTCTCGCTGGCAAATGAGCTCCTTGGATACTGGTACTTTAAGAGCCTTTGGTGTGAGATCTACCTGGCCCTCGATGTCCTGTTCTGCACGTCCTCCATTGCTCACCTGTGCGCCATCTCACTGGACCGCTACTTATCCATTTCCCGTGTCACCTATGGCCGACAGCGCACGCCCACACGAATCAAAGCTGCAATTGTGGTTGTGTGGCTCATCTCGGCCATAATCTCCTTTCCACCTCTGTTGTCCCTTAACAAAAGCGAGGGAGGTGCCGACGGTGCTGAGAGAGGGCCACAGTGCATGCTCAACGACGAGCGTTGGTATATCCTATACTCCACCATCGGCTCTTTCTTTGCGCCATGTCTCATCATGATTCTAGTTTACATGAGAATTTACCAGATTGCCAAGCAGCGAACGAGGTGCCCTCCAGGAGAGCCAAGAAAAGAGGGAATCGGTTCTGCTACGCCAAGCCGGACTCCCCGACAAGTCCAAGCCAACGGGAACGGAGACGAAGACAGCACACCTCCTACTCCACACAAAACCTCCAACGCCAGACCCCCTACACTGGCCATAACCCCCTCTCCCTCCCCAGGTAGGCTACAGCAATCACCACCCTTCCCTTCTCCGATGCCCAACCAACTTCTGCAACCACCTCCTCCCTCTCCGGGCCTTACCCCCACGACCCTCTCTCCTACTACGTCCCCTTCCCCCTCTGAGAACCTGCCCCAGTCTGCCCCTGCCAAGACCAAAAAAGGCGGTAAGAAGGGAAAGCAACAAGGTGCAAAGAAAGCAGACAACAACAATGTTGACAGCTCCTGTACGGACAGTGACATGGAGAACTCTCAGGGAGGGGGCGGAGGCGGTGCCAGCATGGCGGGGTCGCCGTCTGGAGGGGGTATCCACTCCCCAGCCATGCAGCGCTACCGGGACATGATAGCCACCTCCAAAGGGGCTCGGCTGGTGGCGGGGAGGAGGTCTAAAACAGACACCACTCCAGGTGCTGCCAGACGTAAAGCCATGGTCAACCGGGAGAAGCGCTTCACCTTCGTCCTGGCCGTGGTCATAGGGGTGTTTGTTGTCTGCTGGTTCCCGTTCTTCTTCTCCTATTCTCTGACGGCGGTGTGCCCTGAAACCTGCTCCCTCCCAAAACCACTGTTTATATTCTTCTTCTGGATTGGTTACTGCAACTCTTGCCTTAATCCAGTCATATACACCATATTCAACAAAGATTTTAGAAAAGCCTTCAAGAAGATATTGTGCCAAAACACCAAGGGCACTTTCTTCTAGATTGTTGTCTCTGTTGAGGCTCAAGGCACATTTTTTTCACAAATGGGCCTTGAAACTAAAAACTGGAGAGAAACAGTATCCTCTAATTTGTTTAAGTTTGTCATTGAACAGAAAGGGCTGCTAATTTAAAAGATATTCCTTTTGTAATTCAGGCATGAAACTCCCCAACAAATTACAAGATGAACTCACACTGAGTGTATGACATACTTTAATGGTATGGTGCCTGTTATTGCACACACAGCCCTCGCCATCTGAACTGAGATTAAATCATGCCTAGCCAGATTTGGGAGATTTTGCTCTGTATGAGATGCTCCATTAATTCTCAATTAGGCGTATACAAAGATAAGATGGTCTGATTTTTTAAATGTAAAACAATATCTCTTAAGTAATTAAATGAAGAGGATGGGAAAGAAAGGCAAAAAATTATTGTGTATCCCCAGTAGTGCCCAGCTATATCAGAAACATACGCAACTGGATTCCTTTTGATAAATTGCTACGTTATTGAAATAGAAAAAGTGGATAACTGTTAACTTAAAGGAAATGAACAAATCTTGTATATTTTCAAGGTGGAAGGGTGAACCGAAAAAATTTACCTGTGAGTCTCAGCCTAAGGCACCTTTTTCAGAACGAAGCACGAGGGGCACACAAGATGGGGGTTTTCTTACATCTGCCGTCTCCGTTTACCCAGCTGCAGGGCTAGCATGTGTTTCTGGTGAGATTGTATCTACAAGGAACAGGAGACAAGAACAGGGCTTGTCTGAGAATCCTCACATGAGGCGAAACTGAAAAAGAACAAAGCCCCCCTCTCAAACGGATCTTGTAGACTTTTATTTTGAAAGGCACAAATATACCAGACGCAATGCCCCTTTTTTGATGGTTTGGTAACACAGGACCAAAAGCTGCATCTTTATAATATGAAAAGGATTCTTGATAATCTATGATCCTTAAAGCAAAGCAAAGGTCAAAAAAGTTAATGCAAGTTACTTAATTTAAAAAAAGTTTTAGAAAGTGAAATTGATTTAGACTACTGAGATGCACCTAAAATAGCACAGGGTTACAAAGTGATGTTATCATGCTTAAAGTTATGACCTGGCACACCAACCAACCCGTCAAAATATTGTATTGAGCGTTATTTTCCAGCTCAAAGCTACAAAAGAGAAATGTTTATGTTATGCTTCAATTCAGAGGAGGAGGAATCAGAAATGTTTGTGAAAATGACACCTCAATTTATTGCTTTGTCTATCATTTTAAACCATATAGAATGTGTCAGTTTGGCTTATATAGTATGTACGTTTTAGAGGGTCAGCGACTGTGAAGAGTGGATATCAGATCAAATTATAGTAAAAATCCAAATAATTTGTTTTAAATCAGCTTAAAGGTAATGTTGAGCTATAGACAGTGGCAGAAAAAAATTGCAGCATATTTTGGTAAATTCATTATTGGACTGTCTGAGTTATGTGTATGTCAACTAACTTGGCCAGCAGAGTTTCAGTCTTGGACTTCTGTTTGGCACTTTGCTGATGGGAGGTTGTGTTGTTCTGTATATGTCTGCTCTGTCTGTGTTCCTTATAGCCTACAAAGAGACTAACTGTGAATGATACACAGGTCTAATGACTCCATGGGACAAGGGCTGTCAGAAATAACACTTTTCACTGCTGACTTGTGTGTGTGTATGTGTGTGTGACCTGTAAGGATATGAGTGCATGCGTATAATATATGCTGGTGCGCATCAACAGTGAGGGAATGATAAAATTCGAGGGCCTTGCTGGTGTTATTACCAAGACAGTATCAGTGCCTACTCTGGCTGCTACCTATTGTAAAAATTCCTCATATTGCTAAGCACATCAAGTAGATCTACTGGTGAAGGTAGGTACTACAGTCACAAGCTGAGCTGGGATGAACTAAACTGGTATCCTACTAAATGCTCTGGATTTGAACAGTGGAGACGAGGTTAGAAATGTCAAAATCTGTGTATATCAACAGTAGAAAGTGCATGGCTTTTCAGTGACCAGCCCCAAGGGACCAAAGAGCTGCAAGACCACCGCTGACTCAACATGTGGCTCCGTGTTGCATTAAAAGAAAAATATGCTTGGGGGGAGGGGGGTTGAACATAAATTAAAAAGGCTGTATAATTTATTTATTAAGCACAATTTTGTGTTACTTGTTTGTTTTATATTTATTGTTTGTTTACCCATTTCTTGCTAATTATTTCCACACATTTTCTAAATGTCAGCTGTTTTTGTGGACAAAGAACGATAACATTGTACAGGTTTTGAAGACCCTGAATAATGATTTCAATGATCAAGTAAGTAGAGCAGACTATTGAATATTCTATTCTTAAAAATAAACTGAATAAATTGGAAGTTGTGTTTTTGTTTTCTAATTATTTGCCATACGTTCTTGTAGTTTGTGATTTATTTTATTGTAATAAATTACAAATCCATATCTGTTCTGGCAGATATCCAATTGGAGATGATACAGCAGATTTCACATTGTATGAAAAGCTATAATTCATAGTTCCGAAAGCTGTGTGGCTTCTTATAAGTGTAACTTAACGGCCTAAAAGTACACATCACATGGCTTCATGGTTTAACGCAATCAGGCAGCAGTCTACGGTAGGAATGTAGTCCTGATTTTTGAAGTAAGGGTTCTGTTAAGTTAGTTCAAGAACTATGGATTGTTGATTTAAAATCACATTCATTCTACCACTTGGCTGTTGAGTGGTGCTTACTTAAATGGAATCTCACTTTTTCTCTCTCTTTTGCTTTAGCTCTATCTCTCTCTCTCTCTATCTCTCCGACATCAGGCTCAAAAGACTGACAAAAGACTCAAACCATCAAGGTAATAAAAATGACCAATTTCCCAAAAAAGCACGAAACGATATCAACATACAAAAAGGATAGAACGTTTGCTAAAAAAAGTTAGTATCATATGACCACTTAAATTTGGAAATAAAACTATTTAAAGAAAGACTTTATGTTGTCACTGAAATTATTAGATTTTTATATTTAAACATCTAATGGAAAAGAGACGTGGGAACAGCAACTGAGCCTTGCTGAATTGATTAGAAATGGCAAATCAGACCATGACGTTTTTTTCTAATGCTGCCTTTCAAGTTTAATACTCAAATTGGTGCTCCATCGACCATCAACTGTTTACATTAAAAGGGAATTCCTTGACTTGCTATTGGTCAATCCAAATTCTATGATCGTCAATCAAACTGAGATATGAGATGCACACTAGGAACCTAGGCCTGCCGAAAATTCACGGGGTAAGGCAGCATCCATGCACGTCTCTCTACATAACACTCTAACTTATGGCTTATTGTTACATGCACACACACACTCCTATACATGCTTACGCTGCTTGTCATACTGCTTGTCATACCACTTATGCATTCCTTTGTCTGTGCATCAGAACATTTCCATATTCATTCCCTGGATGTGTTGTTAGTAAGCAGCACAAGGTGTGGTTACTGTAGCCAAGCAGAAAGAGAGTGAGGTACGTGTTTACAGGGCTCTATATTCACAGCGGCAGCACCTCTCTAGCCATCCCTAGACCCGGCTCTTGTGGAATGTAAAACAGCACAGGAGGATTCTCTGGAATGTGGATGGAGGAATCCACACACATAGGCACATAAAAAAAAGAGATAACAAGAGATACAAAATCTTCCTTCAATCTCCAGAATTATACTGTTGTTTCCAATAACTAGTAAAATCAAGTCAGTCTTTAAGTCATGTTTTGTGACTTTGTGACAGGTCCCCTGATTGTCCAGAAGGATATGGAAAACTTTAAAAGAAAACAAGCGGTTTCAACCATCTCTGGAGTTTACTAGCATTGTTAATAATTCTAATACAATTTTAGATGTTTTTAAAATAACCAGAAACCTTGCATGAAATGTAATGGGACGGCATGAGCTAAGTCTCACTTAGTGGTAAATGAGATTTACTATTAAAATGACAATCCTTTTGTTAAAGATTCAAAATGGATATAGCAGTTAACATGATTAATATACTGCATGTAAAGGTGTTACAGTTCCACAATGGTCTGTGGGCTAATATTACATGCTTTACTTCTCACTATAATTTGTTGTTTAAAAAACACCCATTAGCCAGGGTTACAATAACAAATACCACTGAATCCCAGTGGAAAATGAACATTTCCCTGAACGCAAGCACAGGGAAGATAAAATCTTCGCAAGAAAAAGTAAGATAAATATATTGATGCCATCATAGGTGTTTGTGATTGCCTAAGGCAGCAGGGTTCAATAAACATTTTGTGTACAAAACAGTCTAGATATGGCCCACAGAATGTGTATTTTTGTGTTTGTGTGTGTGTTCCATGACTGATTGTGCTAAGGAATTTGGTCAGTGGAGAATGAATGGTGTTTTCTGTTCAAGGCAGAACAGTAACAAGATAATATCTTATGAAATAAGGAAAATACATAAATCTAATCTTAGAAAAGTATACAGCTACCAAAATATATATCTACTATTGGCCAAACAGATTTTTCAGCTGCATAAAACATTACTCACATTACCAAATGTGCAGAACGGACCAGAATGAGTGTTTCTTTATTTAGCCTGGTCACCAGGTCAGCATGGAGTTCACATACTTTATATTACACATGAGGAGGGACGAGGGACGGGTGTGTGTGTGTTGGGGGGAGTGTGTGAGTGTGTGTGTGAGTGTGTGTGTGTGGGGGGGGGGGGGGGTAGCACACATCCGTGTTTTCACTTATGTGCACTAACATACTGTAGTCTCTGTCTCACCCCCTTTATGGTGCACACTGAGTACAAATCACACACATTGAACAAAATAACAACAAAACAAACAAAAATTGTGGTGACTTAGTCTACAGGTTCTAATTTAAAAATTGTCCAATTAACTGTTTTCTCATACATGTTTTGACAACATATTTCCTTTGGCTTCCACAAAAACTCTGAGATGTCTGTGCATTGTATTATTTCGGAATACACATTGATGCATAGGGTCAATCATCTGATCCAGGGCGCAACCAAATTCCCTTTTATGCATTTCATACAAGAGAAATATAGAAACCACAATAGTGCGCATGTGCATGCAGGCAGGCCTGTAGACATGGGAATCAGGGTTTGTTGACATTAATGTGTGTGGTAGTTCTGGCACAGGACAGAGGACCGGATGTCCCTTTGGAATGAGGATGAGCTGTAGACCTTAGTGTCACGTCCGTCCTTCACATAGCTGTTATGAGTATGGATATGAGATGTTTGGTGCCCTTTCTCACATGCAATTCACATCTTCTTTCATCACACCTCTATATCTGGTCCATCCATTTAATCTATACCATAGTTTGACTGTTTATCTCACAGAGTAATACACAGGATGCAGAGATGAAACAGCATGTTCTTTTCTAAATGCTTGTGTATATTTATTTTCATTATATTTCATACATGACTGCATTCAAAGAACAGTTGGGTTTAATTTAGATTCAATTGTGAATAGAATCCCATTATCATGTGCTTAATAAAACCCTTTTTGGTTTGTATTAGATAGTTTTTATGTATCTGTTCAGCTGTAAAGAACTTGACCAGAGGAGTAAGGGCAGTATCACTGATCCATAAATCCATCCTTCATAAAATCCCATCTCTCAAGTTGCTAATTATTCCCACACATAGGGCTAGTATCAAGTCTAAATGCTTTAAAGAAATTATAAACAAACAGATATGGAATAAACAACAGCCCATTAAGCTAGGTGACATTGACAATGTTAATGCTACTGTCCCTCCTATATGATATGATATGATATAATTTCTAGACTACCTATTAAACTATCTAACACCATGGGAACAAGAAAAGTAAACCCAATATTGCTATTAAAATAAAGTAAATCACTTGGTAGAATTAAGTTTGTGATGCTGAAGAAACATTGAAACACTGCCACACACATAAACTATACACCACAAAGCTTGTCTGGAAATGTGATGCCAGATGTCCACAAATTGCTTGTTTGCTTAAATGTGTAATTATTGGCGAGTCTATAGGAGGAGTTTGGTTTGTGATGAACTGGACATCATCAATTTCCCCAAAGGTTGGTAACAGCATGCCACATATTTCATATTTTAAAGCAAAACTGCCGCCACATATACAGCTTGCTCTGCATATCTTTTGTAAATGAGCTATTTATGGGGTCATTATTGTAGCAAAACTATTTGCAAATGCGTGTGGAGAGTTGTGTATCTGTATCTCAGTCCGTGCGTGCGTAATCAGGTTTGTAAGTGTATAAAAAATATCCATCTGTATTCAGATTTGCAAGTGTATTGAGAGTTGTATATGTGTAGACAAATTTGTGAATGCGTGCATAGATCTGTAAATGTGTAGACAAATCTGTAAATACGTA
>JAVQIZ010142948.1:0-14696 GCA_036023535.2 Galaxias brevipinnis | reverse complement strand
TGTGTGTGTGTGTGTGTGTGTGTGTGTGTGTGTGTGTGTGTGTGTGTGTGTGTGTGTGTGTGTGTGTGCTTGCGCTTGTGCTTGTTAGATACCACTCCGAAATCTTAGCGGTATAGCTCGTTTTACTTTTTGTTCAAACTTCAAGCTTTATTTGACACACACACATGTATGCAATGTACAATGTGTAGTGAAAAGCTTGTGGAGTATTTTCATGTGTCTTGTCAGTTTTTGGTGCACTTAAAGATAATGGACTACAGCCTACTGCTGGGTATACATGACGTAGAGCGAGCAGAGAGGGAAGACGAGGAAACAGAAGAGTCTTCATATGAGGAGGAAGAAGAGGATGAAAATGGCTTAGTTGCTGCTGCTGTTGTTGGTTCCAGCAGCCCCCCTCCTGAAGGCATTGCTGGCTACATGAACTCCTTCAAACCCTTGGGCCCAGGGGAGTTTGACCCTTATGTGGATGTCTATGCAATTCAGAGTGCAGAGGGTGAGTTCATATTAACGTACATGGTATGAGCAATTCAAAGAGAATAGCAGTTTATCTCCGTCTAAACTCCAACACACTGCTCACTCAAAGTTCCTCTGGCTGGTGCCCTTTAGGTGCGCCCATCAGGGAAGTTTACTTCATGGGTCTGATTGATGTGTTGACCCAGTATGACACCAAGAAGAAAGCTGCTCATGCTGCAAAAACAGTCAAACATGGAGTGAGTGAATGACACAAAAAACAGATTCAAATTGGAGGAGAATGTATCCATGTTGCACGTGTTGATTCTCTGCTTATAATATAAAGCCATACACCTTTTATTCCTTGCAAATCTTTGTGTCAAGAGGAGAGAGAGAACAGTAGTTATTCTGAAACAATCTGTTTGTGTTTACCTGTTTGTAACCCATTGTCTTTCTGTCAATTACAGGCCGGAGCCGAAATTTCTACAGTTCACCCAGAACAGTACGCGAAGCGTTTTCGCGAGTTCATTGCGAAGATCTTTGCTTAGCTCACTAATGTTGTGCAAAAACTGCAACATGGTCCCCTGCTTGTTGTGAAAGTTGTTTGTCTGAATGGATTTATTTATATTGTAAAATTCACTAGATTTAAATAAATGTAAAGTTGCCAGTGTATTTGTTGATTTTAGTTCTATATAGCTTACAAATCTTGAGTACTTTGTTGTCCTAGTCAGTGAGATTGTTTAATTTGTGATTTAATTCAACGTTACTTAAATCTTAACAACAAAACTGGTGCCCTGTTTTTTTTTCCTCAGGTTTGTTCGTTCCACTGTATTCTTAAAGTTGCATTTCTAAAGTTTTTATGCATTACTAGAAAAGCTATGAATTCAGTGTGATATAATACGTGTATTTCTTGGAACCCTGGAACTGGAATGTCAAGAACAGTTCTCAGTAGTGCTTTAACAATGACAACAGGTCAAGGGTTAATTGATGTTCCCACCCTTTCTTTTTATTTCATTTCATGTAACTGCTGACATATGCTTGTGTTTCTCAAGGGAAGATAAAATAACTTAACATGGAAACAATGGGTATCGCTGAATCAACATTAGGAGGTAGGAGAATGTTGCGGAATTGTAAGAAACGCTTTGGTAGGAAAAGCCTGAAAGAAAATCCAAGATAAACGTTTCCTTACTTTTTTTCTACCTTATATACAGTTAATACCAGTTGGAATGGGTAATGAAGTAGCTGCATCTTAATGCTCTTAATTACCAACCCTCTTGAGAAAGTCTGTAGTAAACTGGAAAGTCCCTGTACAAAACACGGCTCTGTAGACAGGGTGGGCAATAGTATTATCAAAGTCTATAAAGTAAAACATTCATTCGGATTGCAGAATTTAGTAGGCTCTGAAATTGAACACTGAAAAGAGATACTAGACAGACACACTACCCCCTTTTTGTAGAAGGTGGTCTGCTCAGCCTTATCTATTTCTCTTATCCTTTTCCGTTTCCAAAAAGGATATCCTGTCGGCTCCCATACGTGAATGGTGCTGATTCAGAAGTTGGATGTGGTGGAACAGGGAAGAAATATTTTGTGTGTGAGGAAACTGAACAGTTACGTAGGGCCATGGTAATGAGCTTTTTTTTTTTGTCAGGTGATTCAGTAAATAATTTTCACCCTGCCCATTGGCCTTTCCTTACATTTACCTCCAGATCAAACATCTCCTCTCACAGATAAAGTGTCGCTCTTGCTTAAGGTAAGACATTATATTTACTGGCCTTACTGAACTGAAATAATTTAACGGTTGGACAATTTAAATTGTATATTTGGGAAGGTTATGTCTTCCTATTAGTTTTATGCATCATATTGCCTTATTGTTCCAGTGCTGTGAATTTACATATTACTGAAATTGTCAAGCTAAACAAATGTGATTTCATTATGAACAGCAATGTAATGTAATGCTATGTAAAGTTTATTTATAAAGTTTCAAAACAAATGTTACATGTTGCTGTATATGGAATAACTGTACAAATAAAAAATAAGACCTATTTAAAAAATTATACATTATTATATGAAGAGCGATTAGACAAACATGAGACCGAAAAATATAGAGAAAAGTTACATTACATTACTGTTGTGCAAATGTTCCTCGGGCCTTGACTACACACAAAGTATTTTAATGACTTGTTTATCCCATCCACGCATGAACTGTTTATTCCTACAAGCCATGGACAGCGACCAAAACTACTCACTTCACGGTTCCAACCAGACAGTCCTGCACCAGCTTGTCTTTTCCTGTCATGTTGACCTGGATAACGAGTCGCGCCGCATGTCTCTCTTTCTACTGTACCTGGTGCTCTTCATGGTCGGCATTACCCTTAACTGTGTGGTGGTGTGGGTCAATTGGCAGCGACGCAACAGCCGAAATGGTGTTCTCTTCTGTGCCCTGAACATTGGCATCTCGGACCTGCTGATGATGATAGTCCTACCTTTCTTCATGTTGGAGGCACGTTGGCCTCCGTTTTAAATGCATTCATTGCATGAGAATGTGTGTTCACAATTTAATAATTTCTGGTTCAGTATGTGTTTCGTTTTTTATTGATACCAAATGCATTCAAATGTTTAATAAAAACGTTTTTCATCCTAGGCCATGATGGACCATGTATGGGTATGGGGTGACTTCATGTGTCGCTTCACCAACGTCATTTTCATCACCACCTTTTACAGCAGCTCATTCTTTCTTGCCTATATGACAGTAGAGCGTTACCTCACTGTTGTACAGAAGGAGCCCCGGCCATGGGGTCCGAAAGAGCGGCGAAAGAGGGCAGTGCTCTGCGGGCTGCTTTGGGTTGTGTCCATCATCCTGTCGCTGCTGGAGAATGCTCATGTCCGGTTAGTGGAATGGGACGAGCCAGGTTGCTACATCTTTCCGGAACATAATTTCCTTCACTGGTTCATTGCCCTTACCCTCCTCTGCTTGATCTTCCAGTTCTTTGGCCCTGGCATCATCATTGTGACGTTTAACTTATGGACATATAAGGCTGTACAGGCTTTTCCTGAGACTCAAGGCAATGGTCGCCGTCTTGAGTTGTGGTTGGTACATCTGTATTCTCTGGTGTTTGTACTGTGCTGGTTACCTTTCCACATAGTCATGCTGCTGCTGCTGGTGGATGACATAAATCCATGGATGATAAATTGCCGCATGGTGGAGCATATATATTTTTCCTTTTCCATTGTCCAATGCCTGTCACTTATCCACTGTGTTGCAAACCCTATCCTATACAACTTCCTCAGCAGGAGTTTCCGTGGCAACCTAATTGCAGACATAGCTTGTCACCTGCCTAAGGAAGCCATTGCTGGGGCAGAGGCTGAAAACCATGGCAACAGCTTAGAAGGGGTGCGGAAAGGGATTAAGAGGTCTAGTAAGAAGACGCAGGAGGTGAGTGATGGCAGCACCAGCCAATCAGATGTGGACTCTTAGAAAAAAACGGACAATTGAATGTTTTTCTTGTGATTATACAGCATAAAAATTCCCATATTTGTCAGAATAAACAGCGATTTGTTGGAAACAGACGGAAAGGTCAGCTTATAACACAAAAACACATGAAACACATGAAAAAAAATCAAGAATGTTTGTTTAATCAAAACATCATTTATACAATGTAACTCTTAATTAAACCTGACAAAATAATGCATTGATAACTTGTGCTTTTGTTTATAAAACATTTATAATAGACTACAGTTTGCAAATGCTGTATTTTTGTTTTGCAATTGTAGTACTATATAATCACTGCAGTCTTAAACCCAGCCTGCAAAGTTCAAGTGGCAATTATAAGAACATTCTTTTAACAGTAACAGGTTGTTCATTACTTTTGTTGGTCATATTTTGTATTATATTTTATATTAATAAAAAGCCAGTACTTCTAGGGCTTTACTTGTGTTGTTTAGCTTTATTGGCTTTAAATGCGATGTCAGTGGTGTGATAAATCCCACATATACTTATAAGACGTGATAAAAAGCCATAGCATAATTTCAAAACAAACCAATCAGTGATGTTACAGAAATGTTTTTAGAAACATATTTTGCTTTACTTGGCTACCAGGTTGTGAAAGTGTTTGTACCCACATGATATAACCTCTAATCAGCCAGGTGTCTGTCTGTCTGTCTGTCTCTCTCTCTTTCTCTCTTTCTTTCTATCCTTCTTTCTTTCTTTCTTTCTTTCTTTCGTTCCCAGTCTGTATGTTTGTTTATCCAAAATGATAAAAGACCAATGCAATAGAAACTCTTTATTCTGCGTTGTTAAGTAATACGTTTTTAGGGTATACGTTTGTCTCATTTTTCTCTATACCTTAGGAGAATCTTTAATTTCAAAAGTTAAAATAGGCTCCTCTCCCAGATTCCACAATAAATTAAACATCACAAGTTTAACAGTATTGATATATGTCTGCTTTCCATGAATAATTTATGTAAGTAAAAGAAAATGCAACAAAGGTGTGTGGATGTATAAATCACAGAGGTGTACAGGTAATAAAGGTTTTCATTTTAAGCTAATAAAAAAACATCTTACTACAAATGGTTGTATCTGGTTATTCAAGCTACAAACAGTATTTTTTTTAATTTTACGATGACAGGTGGCCACTAACAAACATTCTTAAGTCACCCTAAGGCCAAATAACAGTTGAACTCCCATCAATAATTTACTTATACAACTGGAAATATGTTAGTTTTGTTAGTCTAAAAATAAAAATTTTAAAATACTTCAGCAGTTCTGGCAGTGCACCAAAATATTTTACATGAATCACTTGTTTTTCCACTGGTCATGAATCTTTAAAATGGAAAACCTAAAAGTACATAATGTTACATTTGCAATACATTCAGTCTACAGTAAATCAAGGCATTTATTTTGTTCAGTCACAGCATGTCAGGCAGTGCACTAGCCACGGTAAAGAGCTTTCCCCTGACAAAATCCTTCTTTTTGTATGGGTTTATGCACTTGTTCCTCTTTGAGTTTAGCACAGAATAAACATATCTAAGCACATATGATAAATCTCAGTCTTTTAAATAGATTCAGGGGAAATCTGTCGTACTCTAGTTGTGAAATAAAAAAAATCCCCAAATCTGTCACAACTTCAAATCTTTTTAACAATTCAGCATTACAAACAAGAATCTACCATACAATTTGAAATATACAATAACAATCTCGAACATGTAGTACATCATAAATATAATGATATTAGTACTCTAAATATGTCTGTACAATTATTTTGACAAAAATTATGAATAGAAATCCTTTCTACTCAGGATTCATGTATCACCACTGAATATATCCTTGTGTTATTGAGAAACCATTGTAGATTGGAAATACTTACTCTTTAGTTATATTTAAAGGTTATAATTTGGCACTATCATTAGTAAAATTACATACAATGTCACCATTTAACCCACACTGTGTGTTGTTTATGTACGTAATGTTATGCCAAATAGAAAGCCTCAGAATTGAACTGTAAAGACCAATATTACATTTTTACTACCTTTTAGCTGAAGTTAGCTGAAGCAAGAATGGCTTTTTTTAGCTAACATAAAAGGCAGGCTTGCTAACTGGTAAGCTTAGGTTAGCTGCAACGTAGAAAAGGCTTAGTTGGCTAACCAAGTCCACAGCTTTCACAATACATTTCTCAGTTACCTGTTCAATAGAAGACTCAATCAGGTTAAGGACAATGTTCAATTAAATCTTAAAAGGCATATCTTTAAATGGCGACTCAATTATATACAGTATCTGTATTCCAAAACTATGATTCCAAGCATGAAAAGATCGGTCAGGTAGACAAAAACATTGGTTGTCTCAACAAATTAATTATTGCAATTCTATTTTTTCAAGTCAAGTGTCATATCACTAAAACACATAAAGCTTTGGCTCCAGTGCTGGTGTTTGTGCCCCCATCTCGTTGCTGATTAGTTTGTTTGTCTGTCTGATTTTTCAGAACAAGGTTGATAGAGCTCGTCCAGTTTTTGGAGGTCACAGTTCCCTCAGCTGATGTGAATATATTAACACCATATGGGCACATGGAAGCCTTACGCACAAACATGTACACCAACACATACGTACATTCACCCACACTCATGCACAAATAAACACAACAGTGAGCTCAGCCCTCTGACTTTGAGAGTGACAGAGTAAGTTATTCCAGTGTTGAACACTGGGAACTTTAAGTACAAAAGCCAACGAACACAGATAGACTTGTTCACACGATCACACTGACATTCACATTATGACACCACTCTTCTAGAACTGCAGTGACTTAGGCTGGCCGCAGTGCTGTTGCGAGAAAGGCTTTTTGTAGAGGCAACAGTTAAGCTCGATGTTGTGGCAACAGGCAGGCTTGGAATCATGGCTACAGAAAAGCTGGATGTTGGAGCGTTGGAAGGGAAGGTTTCACCAGGGCATCCGTACTGTAGCAGGATGTCTGCACACTCCTGACTGCCTGAATGGAATGCCAGCGCCAGGGCAGTCTGCCCTTGGGAATCCCGACATCTGACATCACTGCCATACTGCAACCAGATAGAATGGGATGCAAAATCAGATTGTATATATTTTTTTCCAAATATATACATTTTACAGTACAATAGTAAGAAATAGAAAGACTTACCCAGATGAGAAGCTGAGTCATGACCAGGTCACCAAGTTGGCAGGCAGCGTGGAGGGCAGAGCCGGCTTGCCTGGGTGCCAGCGTACAGCTAGGGTTCTTGGCCTGGTTCACTAAGGGAGAATTGATGTCCTCCTTGGTGCTGTGGGCCAGGAGGAGGAGTAACTTGGGGAGATTGCGCTCCAGCACAGCAGACAGCAGACGACTAGCCAATGTGACTCTGGGTCCCTCACTGGGGGTGGGAGGCTGCAGTGGCGCCACAAACAACCTCTGCTCATACTTGGCCCGGATCCACGACTCACGCTCTTCTCTGGGGTGATAAAGAGACAAAAGGGGGTTAGCTTCGGACGAATTTACATGAACACAAGCGAACGCACAAGTTTTCTGAAAACCATGAATAAGTTAAACAACTTTAGAAGAAACAGTGAAACCATTCTTAGTACTGCATGTAGCCTACCCCAAAAGGTCTTGCAACACACCTCTTCCCTCTCCTACCCCCAAAATTCTTGCAACACACCTCTCCTACTATTCTGCTACAACAACTAAAATCCAGCTTTTACTGTTGCTGCTACTACCGTGTAGCAAGTTTTTATTATATCACATCACAAATAAAGCAATTCAGGATGCAATAGGACTATACTTCCATACTACCAAAGTATAACAGGTCTCACCTGGTAGCATCAGGTTTTGGTTTTTGTTGTCCAAAAGTGCGTCCTTCCCAGATGCTATTAGCTAGTTGGTTGCCAATGGCACTTAGGACCAGGGTGAGCTCGTTTGGTAGGTCATCTAAGTCCAAAGAGCGGACACGTGATAGGTGGGTGCCAAGGTTCCTGTGGATCCCCGAACACTCGATGCAGATCAGCGCCCCTAGGTTCAGACTAGCCCACGTTGGGTCTTAGATATGTTGAGGTGTAAAACATAAAACATCAGATAATTATATTTCTTTTTACTTGTTATTTAAGTAATAAATTCAGAAAATTCATGAAGAGAGTTTAAGTGCTATATGTTAATGACAGAAAAGTAAAAGAAGTAGACATTTCACAATGCCAGAAGATATAAAAACTGTATAAAGTGTCACTAACTTGGAGCTTCACAGTCAACACAGAAGTTGTTGCCCCTTGCATTACGGATTGCCTTCAGAGCCACAGCCTCACTCTGGCTGTTCTTATGAGCCTGGTGAATAAGTTGAATCAACACAAAATATTTGTTTTATCTGATGCTGTTGTTCAGTATTTGAGGTTTTCTTAACATTAAATTGGGATTAAACTGTTTTTGAGTACAAAAGGATAGTGGTATACAAATCAAATTTGTGCGGTAAGTACTCAAAAAAGCTCTCAACATATGTCCACTTATTATTGTTATCACATTGATTTATCTTGTAAGTGTACTATGTAGGTTTTATTTTACTTTACTTGCCTTGTTTTTGTTGCTCTCGCACAGCTGCAGGCTTGCCAGAATCTGACTTTCAATAGCCTGAACCCAGGAGTTCCTTTCCTCCACACTCTGGGCTTCAAAGTGCCATGTCTGGCCCGAGCTCGACACAATCAGGAAGTCAAAGTTGTCCTCATCTAAGAGAATATGTACCACAGGTTAATCTCAAAGTAGAGGACATAAGCATGCAAACATTCAGGTGAACCCAAGCAAGATGACCTAAAAACTCTTAGTATGAAACATTTGCATATGGAAACTGGTTTATAAGTTATATTTTTTAATATATAACGTCGCTGCCCTCTCATGGCATTCCACAGGACAGCTGGGCTAAGTTAATCGTTAGATCTATAATCATTCACTTCGTGTAAAAGATGCCATTTCTACAATAATTTAACCCATTAAGTTTTCCATGTAATAAACCTGGCTTTTCCCTGAACCTGAAATCCTGTGAGTTCCTGCTAGTTGTATCAGCCAAAAATAGAAGGGCACAAAGTAAATTATTTTTTAGAGAGGCTAAATTAATAATAACATAATTAACCCAGCGAGGGTGTATGATTTGATATACTAGAGATACTTGAAAGCAACATTGGCTTAAAGTGGAAGAGATCTTTAGTAGTGCCTTGAGACTTTCAACTATTTCACTTGTGGTAGCCAGGAAAATAAATACATTACTACTGAAGAAGTGAGTATTGCTAGTGAGAAGATTTGAAGTAAATCATAATCTATAAATAGGTGATTGTAGACCTATCTACAGCATTAACCAACAAAATTGAAACATAATCTATGCGTTCTTGGGGTACCAAACAAAATGGGTTGACAAATTGTGAAATCTGCATTATTATTGATTAAAGCAGCCTATAGCAGTTATCTATAAAAACATAGCCTTAATATACATCCCTGGTAACCACCCATTGCTGCTAAGATAAGAAACAGACAGATACATGGACTGACATTAAGAGGTAGGGAGAAGTGACAGAGAACAAATAGGCATTACCTGTCTTAATGTTTCTCAGACTACCAAAGCTTTTTAGTTTCCACATTTTGCGCTTGGCTAGAGGGCACAATTTTAGAAGAAGTAGACAGAGAGGGAGAGAAAAACAATTAGAAGCATGGGGGAAAAAAGATATACGATACAATTATATCTACGTCTGGGATGGGAGAGGTGGATGCTTTTAGGCTACTAACTGGATGGTATCTCTCAACCTCCCTCCTATTCTGGAGGAGTCTCTTAAAGCACATTTTAGCAGTGATTAGGATATTTCATTGCTTTGCCCAGTTCTGAAGTAAAGTGCATTCTTGTTTTGTTGAGTATGGAGACAAAAGGATTCCACTGTTTGTCTCATTTAGTGATTCGATTGTTTGATTACATTCATAAGTAGGGAGAGCAAGAGTTCTGCATCATTATCTTGAGTAGTTTGGCAGAGATCAGGCCTGATTACATTGTAGGAGACCCCTCACTTGCCTGCCATTTTTTTTATTCAGGCGAATGAACCTAACAACAACTCGCTGTTAACAAGAACCAATTTCAAGTTTTGCATAGTTGCACAATGTCAACAATAACAAGAACCAATCTTATGATTGGCATAGCTGCACGATGTCAACAATAATAAGAACCAATCTTAAGTTTTGCATAGTTGCACGATGTCAACAATAATATCTGTGCTTTAACCTTACCATCTGCTTGGCCAGTGGCTGCATCCCCTTTCTGATTTAAGCTCTTCTTTCTTCGATGCTTTCTCCTGTCTGCCACTGGGGAGGTGGGGCTCATGCCTTTGGTGGAGGAGGGGCTTGACACACCCTCAACAACTTTGAAAACAGTATAGAATAAGTCAATCATTTAAATTAAGAACATGAAATACACATTCAATAACCCATAATAAAATAGAGATTTTGTTATTGATTATTATTTTATATACCAAAAGAGGAGAATTGCTGGACTCCTCCACCCCCAGGAGACTGACCACCACCAAGCCCTGCCCCTTCTGAAACTGGTAGGAGGTTGCTGCTGGGACTTACAGCAACTGGAAAAAAATGTGTGGATTTAAACCAATACAACTGGGGAGGTCTTGATAACTTTGAGATACATCAGACAAAGATTGATTGGAAAGAATGGGGGAGATGCAGAGCAATGTCCTCACCTGCACTAGCCCCTTCAGGACCTTGAATATCTTTTACCAGGCCATTAATACCAACAGGAGGACCACAAGCTGGTACTGCCCGAGGTGGCCGTTTCCCTGGCACCTTCACAGTTACCCGCAAGAGATCTATTTCCTTTCCATGGACATTCTGCATGTACTCCTATCAAACAATGCAGAAACCATTTAGATGAACCAGTGTTTCAGGCGCATCTTTTAGCAAGCATATACAAGATATTTGTCCTTTGCATTGACTCACATTGACACTGGAGTGATAGGACAACATTCCGTCGCTGGACAACGTGACATATTTTTTCTTCCACTCTTTGTTAAGAGAGTTTCCACTGCGTTTCAGCAAGATGCTCTGGTTGGGGTGAGAACATTTTTGTGTACGTCTTATGAATCTATAGCCTCCATAGGCATCTAAATCTAAATCATACTACTCTTTAACCCTTAGCAGAGCATAATAACATTGAATGAAAAACTCAAAGTAGACTCAAGATGTATTTAAGTGTGTGCATCTCTTACAGTTATTATATTATCTGTGCTGTTAATTGTTTAGTCTACCAAAATGGGTGTGTAACCCACCTGTTTAATGGGAATGGATCGACCACTACCCAGCTCCCCTTTGCTGCCAGTGCTTCTCCTGTCTGTGTCACTGCCCCTACGACCCTGAGCAAAGTAGAAAGAACGGGCGATAAATAAAATAGGACAGAAACAACAGAGGGCTACGAGCTGCGTTTGGAGTAGCACGTACTGAAAAGCGAGAGGTGCGTCTTCGAGTGGCACTGCGGACCGACCCCGGGGTAGCATTGCCCCGCCTGCCTCCTGCAGCGCTGCCCATCTCTTTATGACTGATCACAGGTGTGGACGGCAAAGACGAGGAATAGTCACTGCTCTGACCACCATTACTGGCCTGTCAATATATAGCGAAAAAAGAGGCTTTAGCATGAGGAAACTGGAATTACTTCATTACAGTACTGCATTGTGAAGATAGTATAGTGGTATGCTTTTAAACCTGTCCAGGAAACCCTCCCGACAAAGGGGTGGAACCACCGGAGTGACTGGGAGAGTTGGGGAGAGAGTTGCACGATGCTAGCAGAGCAGTCTGTTTCTTCACTGCCATAATTTTTTGAGCAGCTATAGTTAAAAAAAAAAAAAAAGTACTTAAAACTATACACTACAAATAGTTTATCAGTCCATAAACATTGAAACTACTTAAATTATTTAAAATGTCATCTTGTCTGGTTACTTTTTGCAGATTTGAGGACTTACCGTCATTAAACACACGGTTCACATTGAGGCCATAGGTAGCACAGGTCTCGTAGTAAGTGCAACGCCTCACATCAGAGCAGAGCTGACGGGCCCTGGCGTCCTCAATTACTCGTGGGTTGGTGCTGCTGATCTTATCTAGAAAGAGGTGGAAACACGGGTAAAGAATTACAAAATATTCCTTTCGCATAGTAATATATTTTAAACAATTGCATGTCTTTGTGTGTCCCTTACCCTGAGTGCCCACAACTATGAACGGAATCTCAGTTATGTTGCGATGGACACTTAACTGGCTGTAGTTCCTGTATACTTCAAGGAAGCTCGCCTCATTCTCCAAACTAAATACTAAAATGACCGCATCCACCCAGATTGCAAACTAGGGAGGGGGATAAAAAGGAAAGGTAATCACAAACAGAGTGGGAGGGTTTTGTCATGCTTGCTACAGTCGTTTACCTGTTCATCTGGTGGTCCAGTTTCCTCCCTGATCAGCAGCAAGTGGCTGTGACCATCCACTAGCACCTCCTTCTTATACATTCCTCCTGACAGAAACAAACCATTACTGAGTATTCTGTTGATGTCAGGTTAGAGGAATAAATACGACATCTTTTAACCATCACCGAGCCCTTTTTAACAAACCTTCAGGATTCTCTAGAGGGAGGTAGCTCCCAGTCATGTGCCTGTGAATCAGGGCAGATTTTCCACTCTGCAGACCTCCCAAAATCCCCTGCACACATGCACACAAAATACACATAAAGATGCGTGCGTGGGCACACACAGCGAGCCATTAACGATCACCAATTAATATTAAGCAAACATCCATATTAAGTTAATTATTGTGGATGTTCTATCATTTAAAGATGTACTGCACAATATGCAGTAACTAGTCCTCAATCTTACCAGGCGAAGTTCTTGAACAGTTCTACAAAAGGTCCATTCTAGGCTGTTTACACATACAGCTGAGAAGCAGCACCACCGACCAGGGATAAAGAGAAACACACTGTAACAGTTAGTCAGTTCTTTGAAAACAATGTATTTCCCAGGCCCGTCACCATTGCCTATGGATAGTGTAAAGATTACAAAAGTGCTACAAAAGTGCCCAAGCATTCTGCTTTTTGGAGTGAGATGGATGCTGTTTTGGCCCATTTGTGTGCCATGTTGCAAATCCAGATGGCACGGACTACAGAAGTAGGGAAATAGGCGACAGGACGCGGGGCGTCTGAGCGATGGAATGGCCAAAGGTGGTAGTAGATGAGTGAAAATTAATTGAACAGGCACAGTGGGGCTGCAGTGGCGGGACTCAAGCTCATTAGCAGCTCTGTGGATGTAGCTAGCGTGAGTCTGCACAAGCTCACAAGCGTCACCCTATTTGATTCACAATTGTGTGGCATGGTAACCATGGGATATCTCAGATATAAAATGCACTCCTGTATTCAAGCAGTCTTTAGATCTTAAGTCATCTTTATACAGGCCAGCTTTAAATAGCTTTTCCCAAAACACAAAGCAAGCATGTGACAGTCCTACAAGACGCTTTGAGATGACAAGTTCAGAGGGTTTTTTTCATGCAGCTTAAGCACATCTATTGTGTCCTAGAGAACCCAAGGCTAGGTTTTATACATGAACATAATACAGGTATTTTCTGATTAGAATACAAATTTAATTTAAATGTGTTTAACTGTGTCTTTTTTTCCCCCATGTCATTTTCAGACATGTCATAAGTGTACACACAACCATGACATTAGGGCGAAAAAACATCATACACCAGCTAAATCGTTAGAGGGGATTCAATTGAAGTGTAGGCAAAATGAGAATTTTAGCCAACCCAGTGAGACAGCGCGATCCACTGAAGCCATTCAGACACTTTAACGTTACTGATGACACCGATAAATCTCAAAACACCTAGTTACCTTTATTAATCCTAAATTTCTGTCTGCACCCTTTCTCCTCAGCGTCACACCACGGACCAAATAGCATCTCTCACAGCTTGCTGTTGCTATGGCAACCCTCTTCTAGAAACTGCCAGGCTCTGCATCCACATTTGTACTCTAAATACTCTCATGGATACAGCATTGTGCATTAGTAACTAACACATTCTTCATATCTACCTACAGTATATAAATGGTACAAGACTGTACCGCGCTTGGTGAAATAAGGGCGTTTAACATATTGACAAAGTAGAATAATTGTTGTAGTTTTTTTGTTTTTTTCAAGAAACATATATTTGTAAATTTTTATCATGTTACTAATAATGTAGTTTAATAAACTATCCTTTCTATGAAATGTGTTATATCGTTTTTGAGTTGTTTCATTCAATGCATGGCAACTCATTCTGTTCAGATTGAATAAAAGGTTCTCATAGAATCAGCCATGATGTAGAGAACGGGCTCCATTTGGATGCTGATTAATGCACGGAGCAGGAAGTGGTCTTGTGTTTCCCCTCACCCCAGTCACTAACCCAACCTCTCCATCCACGTGCACGTTCTCTCCCTTCATCCACTCTTCAGAAGAACACAGCTCTGTGTATTCCCAATGTTAATTATTCATGTCCCACTTACTCCTAACTAATTATTCAGATCTTACACAAATCCTCCATCCTCCATCACACATGACCACATCACAAGATAAAAAAAGTATATCTTCCTATTTGATCACTGGTCTCTTGGGGGGGGGGGGGGGGGGGGGGAAAACAGATGAGGAGTTTTTTTGTTTTAGTTGTTGTGTCAACCAGGTGGTGTGTGGGTGATTTTTATAAAAAAAAAACATGGGGGGGTCAAAG
>JAVQIZ010142927.1:0-10859 GCA_036023535.2 Galaxias brevipinnis | reverse complement strand
TGTTTAATTGGCAGGGCCACAACGGAAGCACACACACACACACACACACACACACACACACACACACACACACACAGACACACACACACACACACACTCAAATGAATGGTCTTTTTTTTCCAAAGTATTTACAGTACGAGATAACAGGAAAGATGCCAAGTGCAGAGACAACTCGGGGCAAAGACAGGCGTGAGACAAGTTGGAATAATTGTGTGGCGAGCAGGGAGAAGCGTTCATCCACTCTGCTGCTCTTGTTGTAGAGGAGCTGGCTGGGCCATGAGGTCCGTGGGTGGGCATGCCAACGTGTCTGAGTGCCCTGTGGCTGCCAGCCTATGCCCAGGTGGTTTGGGGAGAGGGGGCCTGCAGTGTGCCAGCCCTGCCACTTTGTCACGATTGTCCTTGTGTGTACTTGGAGCCACTCCACAGGCTGACTTCACAGTCCTCCCAGTGAGGCCCTCAGGAGCTGGCAGGGGCCCATATAGGGAACCTATTATCTCAACACGCACACACTCTCCTTTTCTCTCATGGGAGCGGAAATGTGCTGTACCGAACAAACCATAAACTCCTGAACATGTTGTTGTGTTTTAATCATCGTCATCGCCACCGTCTTGTTTTTCTTTCTCATCCCTACATTTTTCCCCCTTACCCATCATCATTGACATCATCGTTATAACTATTATCCTAACGGCAAAGTCATTCGTAAAATCGCGGCTTTTCTCTCCCGGCAAAATTATCACTATTATTGTCATTTCCCGGAATTATTACTAATTGTATTAATAGCCATTATTTGTGTTGACACTCTTCATCCGTCTCCCTGCCAGTCTTGCGGCTACTTACCAGCGGCTTGTGAAGTGTATTTCCTTCAGCCCCCTACATGGGGTATCCCATTACCGCTCTCTTTCTCTCTGTCTCACTGTTGCGGCCAATTCAGGGATAATGTGCATAGCATTTAATTCGGATTTGGCCTCAACCAAGGGTTTGGGGGGAGAGAGAGAGAAAAAAACACTGCTTAAGTGTAATAGCATTTCCACTTAGTCTCCCCCGCTACGTAAGGGGAGGAAACCCAGCGGTCTGAGGAGATAAATGAATCTACTGTAGCCATGAGCGGCTATGCCCATAGGGCACACTGCAGATAGCTATTAGAGTTAATTACTACTGCCATCATCATGTTTACCCAGAGAGAAAGACGAATAAACCCACCGCTCACAGAGTCCACTTAGGCAATTCTAGATACCGGTGGGTAGAGTTGCATATTATTGTTGAGGTTCCTGTAGCATCGCCAGCCGTTATGTTTTGAAGAGTGTTGCTGCCCACTCTCAGCGGCCTGGGGTTTTGTGGGTGCTTTGCATTTGAAACAGGCACTGGATGGGCACACTTTCAGTACAGGATACACATGGGGTCCTGAAGTGCTGTCATGCAGGGTGGCAGCCATATTGTCGCGGGGCATTGGGGGCACCGAACAGGCATAGCAAACAGCACCAGCTCTGTTGTTAGGTGTATGCAGTATATGACTGAAACAAACAGTGTATCTAACTTTACATTACACTACATTACATTATAGTCATTCAGCAAACACTTTTATCTTAAGCAACTTAGAAATAATGCTTTCAACATAAGAAGAAAAAAAAGGTAGGTAAATAAGTGCGTCCCTAACCACATTGACTAGATAAGAGTGATGCAAGGGCCACATTAAACGGCAGGATAAAAATACAGGTGCATCACTAACCTAATCAGCGACTAAGAGGATTTCAAGAGCTTCAATTAAAGCAAAACAACTTTATTACTGCATTTTGTTGAAAGGACTTTTTTTCGCAGCAAGCCGTGAGATGTGTGGTGAGCCTGAGTTTATGACAGTCTAATCTCATTATGTCTTTATTTCTTTATAGGTGCTTATGTGACGAAGGGCCTCTATTTGGCTGTGTGTGTGTGTGTGTGTGTGTGTGTGTGTGTGTGTGTGTGTGTGTGTGTGTGTGTAAGGAAGTGTGTGTGTAAGGAAGTGGCCGGTCTCTCCGGTGGGGCCTACAGGAAGCTGTAGTGGTCAGTGACTCCTCCCTGTCTAGACAGTGTGACCAGAGGACCCGGGGCCCATTCTGCCTGCTCCACAGGTCCTCTCATTAACTCACATCACAACTCAACAGAGACCTCCCTCCTCCTCTTCCTCCCCTCTCTCTCTCTCTCTCTCTCTCTCTTTGTCCTCCACCTCCGTCTTCTTGTTCACCACGTTCAGAGGGAATCAGACCCAGCCCGCTCCTCTGGAGGCTTGACGTGACAGCTCCGGCTCACACTGACCACCATTAGCCTGTCTGCCGGCTGAGTGTGTGTGTGTGTGTGTGTGTGTGTGAGTGTGTGAGTCTGTGTGTGTCAGCTGTCCTCTTCGCCTTCAGCGGCCGAGCGTGTCTCGCTGTGGCAGCCCGACACCCTGTGTGCCTATCACAGAGAGTGAGGGAGTTAGGAGGAGTGGAACAAGCGAGACCGAAAGAAAGCGTGAGATGGGGGAGAAGGAGAGTAAGCGAAAGTGAGAGCGGGGAAGGTGGCGGGTGTGTGTGTGTGTGTGTGTGGGGGGGGGGTGCAACAAGGTGAGGGGTCACAAGCGGCTGCCTCTCAAATGTTGTGTGAAATGTGTAGATAGCAGACCACGCCAATATGTGTGGGGGTGGTGGGCATCTGAAAGTAAGTGGTTATTATCACCTCAATATTTTTCTTATTATGACAATTACATGCTTCAGAAGCGAATTAAGTGATACAAGATGCCAACCGGGAGTAGTTGACAGCTATTTGGAGACTCAATGCACAGAGCAATTTGCAGCAGAGAGGCAAACAAATTGGATTTGGGCCACTTTGGAAAGGGCCCCAGATCGTTGGGTGTTTGGACAGACTGTCTGGCTGGCTGCTTTGCTGTAAACACTTGCTTCTCAGTGGAGAAGGCCGTAAGCCGGGCTAGCTCTACCTCTGGTCCATCATAAGGATTTAGTGGAGGGTGTGTGGACAAATACAGTTTATGTGACTTTCAAATTACTTTTATGCTTGAAATGGTTTATGCACCTTTAGCCATACATTTGCATATTTATTGAGTTTATCATTTTTATGAGCCTCTATACCTTTTTTCCTCTTGCTCTAGTCGGGTTGTTCTTTTCAGGCCTATTGTTCGAGTCTTAGGTTATTTTGATTTTGCTTGTAAAAAAAAAGTATGTTTGAGCGTTTCTAAAATGTAATAGGTAAATCTTTCTGAAACATAAAAAAATGAATGTTTAACTTCATGCTCAACTGCAACCGGCAAACCCCATTTCTGCTGTAATGTACCTATTTACTTCCATTCCCACAACAAGCCCACAGGTCGACAATCAGTTAAGCTAGCTTCCCTTGGTTGCAAAAGCCATTGCCATGGTTACCCAGCTCCCGGGCCCTAACTGTGTCAAATGGCACGCACCTAGGGCGGCCTGCTGAAAATAACATTTGATCCTATTGGTGGAGACAGCAGGTGACATCACTCAGCTCAGAATACTGGTGGAGTTGATTGGTTTGGACAGCTTGCGGCACCAGGGGCTGAGACAATGCCCTGTGTGCTCGGCTGAGCGCGGCCAGATGATAGCAGGCGACAGACAGGGAGGCTGGCAGAGCGAGTGGGCACTCACAGAGCCGTGACGGAAAACAAAAGCCGTGGTGTGCCACCACAGAAAGCGCATTAGCCAAAACAAGACAGTCATTGACTGGCACTGTGATTTGCTATTACCACTTGTACTCAGAGACCGTGCCGTTTGTGAATAGCAACGTTGGTCCCATGTACTTTCACTGGATATTGGTCTTCTTAAGTGATTGGCTTAAAAGGAAATCCAGCGTTCGCTTGTCCTGTTTTGAACAGGAAAAACACAGACTCTTTTTATGTGGTTTCCAATATACCGATGCAATTAGATTTGATTGCAGAGTCCAGCACTGTAGGATTTAAAAAATGGGCCAACACAGATGAAAGACCTTGATGTACTCCATGCTCATTGTCATCAAAGCCTTTCAGTCTGAGAGGTCTCCACTGGCCATAAAAAGGTCTTTCGTGTTTATACTTTCACCTTTCATAAAATTCTGACGGCCACGGATCACAAACAGGACCCTGCTTCTTTGTCAGCCATTTTAACAACAACTTACAAAAGGTTTTGAGACTAGGAGTCGTGAGTTTGTGTGGCGGCTTGATTAGCGGACCCAGCGGTCCCAGCTGGCTCGGGCCGGTGGGTGAGCGGGTCGAGAGCTCAAGATAGCAGGTGCCCCAGCTGGCGTGTGCCCACTCCCATCTCATCCCGCGCGGCACCAGGCAGGGTCGCCTGCAGGTGGCCTCCGTGGCTGCGACGGCAGCTGGAGCCCCGGCCCATTGTGTGTTTAAGAGACAGTCGTCACACCACACCTGGGCTCTTATCTCCCTCTTTCGCTCTCTCTCTCTCTCTCACTCTCTCTCTCTCTGTCCAACCCTCCCTCACTCGCTATGCAACTTCTTTTTTTAACGAGGGCTACTTTCAGTATTCTGTCAGCGCTCTCGCTGGGGATTCCCTGAGATGTAGTCAGATAGGGAAACACCCCTGACCACACACACACACACACACACACACACACACTTTCACACACTCACACACACACCCACCTCTAAACTCCCTCGCCACAGGGATTGTCTGTAATATGAGCTCACCCTGGCTGTGAAGGACTATAACCATTTCACTGAACCACACCAGACAGTTAAATGGGCTGTTTTGGGGGGATTACGTTTCACTATCTATTGATGTTATCTGCCTCTACTTAAAGTCTTTATGTTTCAGTCATTGCTTAGAAATGACATTACTTAAACCACAGTAGGCCTTCTGAAAAACCTAACTTAAGGGCTTCTCCACCACAAGCTTGGCTGTGGTAAACCCCCTTTCCTTTTCCCCCTTGGATTCTTTTCTTGTGTCTATGGTAGTCAGTACAGTCCCTCAGTGTGTGTCATGCATCCCTTTCTAAAATGTAAATAAAAGTTTCTCCGACACTATAATTTGAGCTTCCTTAATCACCGCATCCTAAATCCTCGGACCGCTGTTTGGTACATCCATGACATCTCTCTCACCATGCTGCTTATCTCTCCCCTCCGGTGTGATCCAGGACCTGTCTGGCTCCTTAGACGACCTCCCGGCGGGCACCGAGGCTGCTCTCAGTTCAGCCGTCAGCGCCAGCGGCTCCACCAGCAGCCAGGGGGAGCAGAGCAACCCGGCCCAGTCGCCCTTCTCCCCGCACGCCTCGCCCCACCTCCCGGCCCAGCGCAGCGGGCCCTCGCCCTCCCCCGTGGGCTCTCCGGCGGGGTCCAACCAGTCGCAGTCTCGCTCTGGCTCCGGGCCCATCTCTCCGGCCAGCGGCCCCAGCACCGCAGCAGGTAGGCCTCACAGAGCCCAGCTGTTTCCAGGACGGAGAAGTGGCCTGTGTTTACGTTCTGTGTTCTTGTTTACATGTTCCATTATGATTTGGTTACTCGTTGCGCTACTATTTGACATAATATGCCACAGTTTCAATGGCAATAGGAATTAGTGTAGCCATCTCAAGTCGTGTACATGCCCAAATATATATATACAACATTTTACAAAAATAATTAAACATATATAAACACATTTATATTCCCCATTTCCAAAATATTTTTGGTCAACTGTTGATTTGATATCGTGTCGAAGCGTAAAATTCATGTAAATGAATGAAGAGTGATGGATGTTTAACTCGTCCTCCACACAGTCTCCAGCATTGTTCAGGACGTGACACGCCAAATCAGACAATAGCAGATCTATTAGAGCTGTCTATCCCCTCTGGCTGCAGTGAAACTACTAAACATTTAGACAAACAGTAAGCATTATAAATGAGAGTGTGTTGGACAGGCCTCGGGCCAGAAAGTGGTGTGTGTGTGTGTGTGTGTGTGTGTGTGTGTGTGTGCAGCGTGACACACAGCGAGGAGATGGCTGCGCCCGATCCTGCCTGCCCTCCCGTCAGCCTCGTTGCTCTTCTTGATTGAGGGGCTGACCGGCGCGTCAGCGTCTCTCAGGACTGTCAATCACTCTGACGAGGCGGGACAAATGCCTGAGTGAGCTCCTGAGGCCGGCGCTCTGTTGTTGTCGGGCTTGTTTTTTCCCTCTCGCTCTCTCTCTCTCTCTCTCTCTCTCTCCCAGCGCTCACGGGGCTGATTGACGTTAATGAAAAAGTGGGCCAGAGGTTTACCGAGGCCTGTGCCAGGATTCACGGCAAGAAATACCCAATGAAACATTGAGACGGGAGGCGAAACCGATTGTGTGGACGTGACTAGAAGAAAGTCGAAAAAATATTCCCCTGCCAAATAAATCCTAAGGAAAGGCTGAGGCTATGAGTAACATCTGGCATGTTTCTGTGCCTGTTCTACAATCACTTCTAATTAGATAACCCAACAGGAGGCATACGGGAGCAACAGGGAGAACTAATGTGGTTATGATAGAATCCATTACTGACGCTTACTTTTCTCTACCTCACAAATTTGGATTTTGGATTGTTTACATGTGACCTGTATCTCGACACCAAGGGTTTGTTGTGTGTGCTGGGAACAGTATATCCACGCTACAACCTTTCCAAGCGAGGCAGGGTGTAAAGAGGTTTTCCTATTTAGTTTAAATCTAAACATCGCTCTCGTGGGTAGGTTGACCTGGGTTCCATTTTGGATGCGGCCCTTACGCTGATCGGTCGAGTAAGTCTTGACGTCAAACGTGCATGAAGACCGAGCAATGAAGTGATACAGTACAAAGTTGTTAGCTCTGCGCAGTGTAACCCTATCACACTTTGGATCCTTGGCCATCAAGTATCTGGGCCTAACTGTCACACCTTCATATTAGTGAAAAGCATACTTTAGTGAAAAGCACACTCGAGTCTTTGGCAGTGGTCAGGATCATCAGTTGTATTTTGACCTGAAAGGTGTGTGTGTGTGTGTGTGTGTGTGTGTGTGTGTGTGTGTGTGTGTGTGTGAGTGAGAGTGTGTTTCTCTTGGTCCATGGTTTATGGGCCCGCAGACGGTGGCTGTCACCGGCCCATGTCGGTTACCGGAGCGACGCCACGTGTCACACGGCTGAGTGCTCTCGGGACACCTGTCACCCCTGACAACGGTCAGAAGAGAGCAATTCCACCGTGTCATTTTTTCACCCGCCTGTCATACCCACACGGCTCACACCCACTGGTGGAGAGACACCGACACACTCCACACAGTCAGCAGTACACAGACAAACGCATGGGCGCACGCTTGCACACACAACCATTTAGAGCAAGTAAAACTGTGTGTAAAATGTATGTGTGAAATAGCGGGCTTCTAGATCTATGCTGTCTTGCTGCTTCTATCCCAACAGACAAACACATATCAATCTACCTGGAAACACTAGAGCGCACGTGCTTCCCGCTCATCCCTCCTCTGGCTCCTCAGGCACGGATCTCTCCCTTCACCAGCTCTCAGTCTCCATGAAGCAAATCCAATACATTGTAACATTATCTGGGCTGGCCTGGCATTTGGATTTTCCCCCAGCCAGGAGGCACACAGGGGCAAATTGATTTTCCTGTTGCGCTAGATTTGTGACAGTCAAGCAGAAATCACATTGCTCAACCCGCCCTCCTCTCCTCTCCATGTCTGTAAACCAATTCGGAGCGCCCCGGATTTTTTTTCTTCTTCCAGGGGCTCGGCGACGCGTAGACAGACATTACCCTCTCATCCGGATGGATGCGATGCAGTATGGGAATACGCGTCCCGAGTTCCATCATTCGCTCTGAGGCCCTTGGAGAGAGGAAGAGAGATAGAGTCAGAGGGAGAAAAGGAGAGATAATGCACATAGTCACTGAAACCGTACCTGTGTATTTAATGCTAAAGTTCCAACAGCCATGCTATCTCGCGATAGTCAAAGAAATACATTCATTCAGTCGGAAAGTGACATATACATACATACACATAAATATACAACAGCAGCAAAACAAACAGAATAGGCATGTATATCTCGTACAGTAGGCTAACCTCTGTCTTTGTTGGGGAATACAAAGGGACGCCTGCACAGTCTAGCAGGTAGCTTTGATCTGCATTGTCGTCCAGGTTGGTAGTGACAGCGGGTCGCTCTATTGACAGACTGGCTGAAGGGGACATGGCCTTTTCTCCATGCTGTCACTTCCTGTTAGCCCCTATTACTATCGCAACACAGCCATGTGTGTGCGTGTGTGTGAGTGTGTGCGCGTGTGCGTGTGTGTGTGTGTGTGTGTGTGTGTGTGAGCACTGGCCTGAAGGACCAACTGTTCCGTTGAGAACTTTGAACTTTGCTGTACTACCCAGCAGGCTGGTTTTTTTTGTACAATGTGGCCTGCTTCTCGTTAAGGTTCGTTCTATCCTAATACAATGTGTGTGTGCTTGGGAACACGCCGTTGCGCCAGTCGGTTCCAGTGTGAATGCCAGACCTGATACACTCACAGCATTGTGCAGCGGCTAATTGACACAGACCACATCCATGTTCCCAGGTGGACACGCTCATTTGAGCTGGCGGATAAAACTCTCAAACACAAGTCTTTCTGTCTCTGGTTTGTCTTCAAGGCCCATCAAGGTCCAGTTTGCACTGCATGCCCTCCCCCCTTCTGCTCCCTTCCACACCGAATGCAGCCCTCCACTTTTATTTTTCTTCTAAAGACGTGATTTCAGGCCAGCGCTCAGGAGAGTTTAAGCTGTTTATCTGCAACCGCTTGAAGTGCTTCCAGGGCCTAGAGAGAACGGAAAGGTCAGGCCGAGTGGAGGAGCGAGGGATGGATGGAGACGAGGAGAGCGGGCCTGCTAGGCCAGGGACCTCCGGGATTCTTTCTTCTCCTCTCGCCCGTCTCTACCTTGCTCGCCCATCACATTTCATTTACTAGTTAGAAACGTTTAACGTACGTTATGCTAATGCAACCCTTGCAGCTAAGTCTTTGTAGTGGTAGTTGTGCGTCTTTTAGGCCCGAGAACACCATTGTTTCCACACAGGGGTGAGAGGTCAAAATAAGGCCAATGAGGCAGTACATCATAACCCTTTTAGATGGGCATTACGAAGGCCATCTTGGTCCATGAAATTGAGGTGGAAATATAATCTCTAGTGTAACTGTAGCTATTGCCCAAAGGAAGAAAGCAAGTGTTCAGCTCCAGAACACTGGACAAAAAAGAAAGATACTGCGCACACTAGGGATGCTATCTGGAGATGTTGCCCCGAGTGGCTGTTATTTTGAGTGCTTTTCAGAGTTTATTTAGTTGGGGCACTCACAGTGTGGTGTGCAGTGAGTGTGTGTGTTTACTGTGGAGTTTTGACAGTTTCCAGTCCCACCACTCCCTGAGAGGCTGTGTGCGTGGAACACTGCCTCTGGCTGTCCTCTGCCCCCCTCCTCTTTCTGCAGCTAGCAGCATCTAGCACGCACTGCAACATTTCCACCACCCAGGGACACCATTCCAAATCCCCCTTTGTCATCTTTTTTTTTTGGTCTCCTTCCTCCTTCTCTCCATTATTGCCCTCTCCATTTCCGTCTGTAGCGGTTTCCCATTTTGTTATTTACTCTCTGGCTCTCACCAATCCCCCAGCACTTTTCTTTCCTCCTAATGGTTCCCACTGTTAGAAGTAAAACTGCTCTCCCTGCAGCCCTATCTGTGGAAAGGGCCGTTAGCGAATAAAAAGCGTTAGCTTGCTGCGTTAGCCGTTTAGAGAAATCCCATTGTGCGCTGCCTGACTGGAACCTGGAGCGAGGCGCACAATTATTTTCCTTCGGCACACACTACACTGCCTATTTCTCCCCCCTGTTCTCTCCTTCCCTTCTTCAGTTTTAGCTTGGGCTAGCACTTTTCCTTTACTTACAGTTGCTTCCCGTGCTCAGCTCTACGGTAATGAGAACCATGGGAGGGTATTCGCTAGCTAGTGGGAGCTTGGCTGTCCCCTACAGGGAGCGTAAACTCGCATTAGCCCAAGGTTGGAAAACCGTTGGCTTGCGCTCAGTCAGATCTAAACCACTATCATTTTTGGCCGCTGTTTACCTGCCTCTTACTCTGGAAGACATGGCGAGCTGACATTACCTTACCTGCGAGTGTGTTGGTGTGTTTGTGTGTGTGTGTGTGTGCATTCCACAAACCTACTGAATCAGCTTTTCCCCTTATCATTTTCTTCTAAAATAACCTGATACGGTTCCTAGGGTCGGGGTTATGTTAGGTGTATGTTTCTGCCTATGAATGCATTGTTGGCTGTACTTACTCTGTATGTGTTTACGTGTGCGTGCTGTGTCTGCTATGTGGGCGTGAGTGTGTGTCTTTGTGAACCCCAGCCTCCTTTTCATCCTCAATAATAGTGTCTTTCATATTCCTAGCAAGTAAGAGCTGACACTCCATCTGCATGCAATGCAAACTCAGGAGCTTATTATTAGCAATCCTGAAAGACAGGAATATGGCCACAAGTACTCTTGTATGTCTTTGAACTTCAGTGGCATTCGCGTTTGAAACCCTTCAAAAAAAGCTTCAAAGATGAAGAACTCTCTCTTCAAAGGCCTTGGTGTTGCCGTAACAATTCTTACAGAGGAATTTTTTTTAAAGTTGATTGGGTTTTAACGTCTGTATTATCTCTCCAAAACGTGTGAGCTCACATTGCTTTTGGCCTCTCGTTTGTAACGTGGTAAAATTCAAAATGGCTGCACTAAATGTCTTTCAATAGAAATTACACTTGCTTCACTTCTGCCACACTTCAAAGAGATTTGGCTCTACCTGGGTCTGTAGTGGTGGGGATTCAAACGCAGGTTTTCCCCCAATGGAATTGAGAGATTGATCTACCCCCCCCCCCCCCCCACCCAAAAAACTGGGTGTTTTGTATGTGTGTGTTCCA
>JAVQIZ010142921.1:0-16130 GCA_036023535.2 Galaxias brevipinnis | reverse complement strand
CTTTCTTTCCTTCCTTCCTTCCTTCCTTCCTTCCTTCCTTCCTTCCTTCCTTCCTTCCTTCCTTCCTTCCTTCCTTCTCCCAGTGGGATTCCAGGGAAGAAGTGTGGAGTCATTATCTTTACGGCGGAGGAGCTCAGTAACTGCCGGGTCAGTGCCGCTTTACTTTTGGAATTTGTCTTTCACTCTTTTCTGGTTTGAACAAAGTTGATTGACAAGCTCTATAAACTCCTGCAGCGTTGAAAACACATCAGAGCATCGGTTCAGGGCAACACAGCACATGTTTTTCACAATACGTTTGTCCTGGTGCCAATGGCTGACACATAGTGACAAAGTTTGTGTCTGTGGCACAGAGTGCTATCTAGTGAGTCAGCTGGTTCAGTGAGTTTTCCAGTTAGAGTGTGCTGTGGAAGGGAAGATCTCCTATCTTCCAGAGACCAGCTGGGATTTCCCACGGCGCTGTGCTGTGAGTTTCCGTCCCATTACCGGTGTGCCAGACAGAAAACAAAGCTCACTGTCCAGAAAGTCTCAGACATAGTCAACACACTTGCTATGGGCAGCCGTGAAAATGGAGGAGTCGGGTGGCTAAACCCATCTGACCAGACAAATAGCTGTCCTGTAATCTGACCAGACAAATAGCTGTCCTGTAATCTGAACAGACAAATAGCTGTCCTGTAATCTGAGCAGACAAATAGCTGTCCTGTAATCTGAGCAGACAAATAGCTGTCCTGTAATCTGACCAGACATAGCTGTCCTGTAATCTGAGCAGACAAATAGCTGTCCTGTAATCTGACCAGACAAATAGCTGTCCTGTAATCTGAGGAAATCCTCGTCCAGGTTGATGCTGATATGTCTTTTTATCTTCTGCTCCTCTTCTTCAGATGAAAGGTTTTTTTATGAGAGCTTGTTTGTTGTTACTTGTATGCTTTTCAATTACATCCCCCTCCTTCAGAAGAGCCTACTGGGTATTTAAAGGTTGACCTCCTTCCAGAAATAGCATGTTTTGATCCTGCACCATGAGGATGAATATGACTACATCATTTGGATGTTGCAAATTGGTCATAACATCGTTGGAAGTATTCCGTGAACTACTAAATAGATTTAGTTTGACCAGGTCTACTGTTGATATAGAATATGTTTGAATGTTTCTGGGTTGTAGATTATGACGCAGTGGTTGCTTTTCCTCTTAGGACATAGCCACCATGCAGTTATGTGCCAACAAGCTGGACAAGAAGGACTTCTTTGGCAAGTCGGACCCCTTCTTGGTGTTCTACCGAAGCAATGAAGACGGAACGTGAGTGTGTCTACCCTCGGGACACACAAATACACACACACACACACACATACACACACACAAGGGGTTTCCTCTTCCTCTTTTCATGGTCGTGTTACAGCTGTGACTAATTACTGCACATTTATGCTTTAAATCTCTACAGGTCACACCCCAAACAATGATCACAATTTAGTTGTATCAAAATAAAATTTGCCAATGCGCGCTTGGCCTGTCAGAGTCTCTCTCTATTAGTACAGCAGGTGTGGTGTTTGTTTCGTTTATATTGATGTATTCTCGAGTCCCAGGCAGTGTGTGACATTTGCTCTGTCGTTCCAGGTTCACCATCTGTCATAAGACGGAGGTGGTGAAGAACACCCTGAACCCCGTGTGGCAGCCCTTCACCATCCCCGTACGGGCGCTGTGCAACGGAGACTTTGACAGGTCAGCACTGGCCTACGTTAAAGGAAAACTGCATGGAGAACATTTTCAATGGGGGGAATATCAAGTAAGAGAAAAAGAAGACTGGAGGTTGGACCAATGACAAAGCCTGCGATCCAATGACTTCACGTGTTGCCGGGGGCGGTCAGAATAATGCCAGCAGTCGGTCGTGGTGTCCCAGAGGCCAGCCCTGGTGTTATTAAGACTGACTCTGTGATTTCACACAGTGATGTCAGCGGTGTGGTCTGGTTGTAGGTTCAATGCTACCCAGACAACCCATGTCTCCCCCCCCACACACACACACACTGTAAACCATTCATTTTAAATTCACCTCACACTTTTTTGGGGGGGTGGTTTTATTATTGAGCTTGTGTGTCATAGCAGAACGTCAAATTACATTTCTAGAATGCGCCTGAATAAATACTCACTAGCAACTACATTAGTATAGACTTGAGGGCTTTATAATAGACTTTTTAATTTGTTCACTGTCACTGAGTCTCCATGAAAAAACGGTCAATGTCGGTGCGACCTGCTGCGCAATTTCCTCTAATTATTCATCATGTATTGAAGCTGAAGTGATTGGCAGCAGACCATTCTGTTTCCAGGGCCAGGGTTTGTTTTGACAGGACATAATCATTTTATTTTTTTCATAATTAACATCCCATACCTCTTTACTTAGTACTATTTCGAGCTCGATGCACCGTTCGCAATCACCGTCAACGCGGACGGTTTTGCTGTGATTGTCTAATACCAGGGTAGCAGCTGAAAATGTGAAACAGCAGAGCAACATTGGAATTGGCCCTCCAGCTTCCGTCCTGCATTTGTATTCATCACTCATATTTTGATTTGTTTTTGAGCATTGTTTAATCTTTTGAAAATGGTTTTGTTAACTTAGTGAGGTATTAATAGGTTTGCGCAGAGAAACAAGCCACATGGTCCCATGTGTTGTTTTTTGATCTCCCCTCTGTAGAACGGTCAAAGTGGACGTCTTCGACTGGGACAGAGACGGCAGGTAACCTCCTCCTCTCCCCACCTGTAACCCCAGTAGCTAATGACTCCAGTCCATTCCTCCTCTGTGCATGCTCCTTTCCCGTTAAACACCGCCAAACTATGGAAAGTGTAATCGGCCCTGGAAGTGTTTCGTTCAGGTTTGTTTGTGGCATGTCTTTCTCTGCAGCCACGATTTTATCGGCGAGTTCACCACAAGTTACAGGGAGCTGTCTCGAGGACAGAACCAGTTCACCGTGTACGAGGTGACGTCCTCTTTCGTCCGCAATATCGCTCTCCACTCGTCTGTTCAACCGCTTGCTTGGCCATTTTGTCATTCGTTGCATTGTATCAGTGTGTTGTATCATCAGTGTATATTGCAGTTTGCCCACCTCTGCCTCCTAGGATTTAGAGTGTGTACACCACCTGCATTTTCACGATGTACACTGTTCAATTGTTCCTACCACCTTCTGGCGTCATCGTGTCACCTGTTTACATGTACCGTCACAGCAAGGCGTTCGTTCACCGTTAAAGGAATGATTTTTGTTTGACTGCATTCCTTTATTAATTGTCTCACGTATCTTTTTTTTTTACTAAGTAGTAAAAGAGGGAAAATGTCAAAGTACCATTGGCTACGCGGCCCTTCCACTGCCTGATGATTCTGTCTACTCCTCACAGTCATACACATGTCACCTAGGCGTTCATATGAGTAAGCGAGTCATTTTCTTATTCCCATTTATGTTTTCCCCCGGGAAACAGGTCTTACATCCCAAGAAGAAAGGCAAGAAGAAGAAATACATCAACTCTGGCACTGTAAGCCCTGCTTCTACCATATCTCACCCTCATTTTCTGCTTTCTCATCGTTTACTTTTTATCGCCAATCATTTTTTTCCCCTCATTTTGTCTCGCACTAATTTCCCCGTCTTTTTCTCTCCATCACCCCCCCCCACACACACACACATATACACACACACACCTCCTCCTCCTTCGACTGTCTCTCCCCTCACTTTCATTTCACCAGGTAACCTTGCTGTCTTTCAAAGTAGAATCGGAGTATACATTTGTGGATTTCATTCGCGGAGGGTGAGTGTGAAATGCATTATCCTCTAAAATAAATGAGACACATCCCACTGGCTGTGTGTGTGAGTGTGTGTCTCTTTGTGAATGGATGTGTGAGTGTGCGTGAGTGTGTTTGTTGAATTTAACAAAACTCATAAAACCCATACAAGGAGTTTCATATGGAAATAATTAACTTACACAGTTCATTAAGAGATCTTGCTTCATATTTCTCTAGTCGATTAGCCACTTAATAAGAGCTCACCCAGCTAGCAGTAACGTTATTAACTCATTCTAACCTCCTTTCCCGGAAACATACATAATTCATGACGATTACTGTATAGAGTGCTGTGCTTGGTGGCAATATCATTTTCTGTTGGCTCTCCCCCTCAGGACACAACTGAACTTCACTGTGGCCATTGATTTCACGGCCTCGAACGGTAAGTCATTCACAGGCCAGAGTTGAATCGGATGACGCACATGCTCATGCATTTGCACCTTTCTGGTCCTCTGCCACTCGGTGACCCAGTGGAGTGTGTCTGTGTGTGGACCTCCCTACCAGGTAACCCAGCCCAGCCCACGTCCCTCCACTATATGAGTCCCTATCAGATGAACGCCTATGCCATGGCCCTGAAGGCAGTGGGGGAGATTATCCAGGACTACGACAGCGACAAGCTCTTCCCTGCCTACGGTTTCGGCGCTAAGCTGCCCCCCGACGGCAAGATCTCTCACGCCTTCCCACTGGTGAGGCACACGGTCTTTACACCACACACAAATGCGCGCACACACACACACACACACACAGATGCGCACACAAACGCGCACGTGCAGGTCGATAAACAGATAGACACGAGCACTCTCTTACTCGCTCACAAGCTCAGACACACACATACACAAACATGCACGCCATGGTATCTAATATGTACTGGCTGGGTGTGGCTTGAATGAGGAGGTATCGCCGCGGCAACAGCTGGCCACACGCAATCCGGTGCTGGCTGATTTCTGGGCTCAGCGGGAACTTCCCGGCGTCCGCTCACATCCTCCTCTCGAGGGGCTGTACCCAATCAGGGGGGCTGCACAGGTTGCTGTTGTCAAGCCAACCAAGCCCCCCCACCCCCACCCCCACCCCCTCAATATTTGTTTGACCTGCCAATAGAAGAACCCTCCACACACACACACACACACACACACACACACACTACTAAAGGCAGGTTGAACCAATGGAGGTGCTAGTGGATAATACACATTTGAATTACGTTATGGATTTTCTTGTTATTATCATGAGCTCCTTTAGCATGGCTTATGAATCCTCATGATCCCTCGAAGGTCATAGTCATTCACTCCCAAATAGAATCCAATGGCCTAGTGAATAGTATTAGTCCAATAAGGGTCACATCTTGAAACACAATGGTCAACATATTGGTGTGTTTGAAAAAGAGCCGTGGCAAAGCCGTGTCGTGGTGTTCACCCCCCTCCCCTCCCCACCCACCCCCCTCCCCCGCAGAGTGGCGACAGTGACAACGTGAACTGCGTGGGCATCGAGGGCGTGCTGGAGAGCTACTTTGAGAGCCTGAGGACGGTGCAGCTCTACGGACCCACCAACTTTGCCCCCGTCATCAGCCAGGTGGCCCGGTAGGTCGCGCCACCACACACAGGGACGACCCTGCACCCACTCTCATCCAGGAGCCCAGAGCTGACACGAAAACCAAACCCAGTGAGAGCCTAGTCTGTGAGCTTGTAGCCAAGTGTAGATCGACAGTACTACAGAGAACGTGGATCGATGCCACATCAAAATGGATCGCAAGGTCCAGAACACGCGGCAGCAGCTATAGTGACACGCCTTAGCAACGGTCTCGGGCGTCTGCGCGTTGATTCAGAGCAGTGGTTGGCTCACAACGGTCATTATACGCCGCGGTGCGTCGCTAGCCTCTGAGTCCATACCCATCGAGAGCGCCTGCGTGGGCGTTTAATTTCCCCGTGGGCTATTATCTAAACGGAGGAGGGAGGGACACAGCAGTGCTCTTTAATCACCTGCGCCGAGAGGGGTCAAGGCCACTCCCTCAGCTGTCGGGGGTCGCAGCAAGAGCGGCATAACAACGGGCTCCGTGTCGCACCTCGGTGCCCGACCTCTTTGCCCTCGGCGAGAGCCCGGGTCCTGCGACGTGGCCCCCTTGTGTCAACGGGCGAAACCTGGCTTCGGCCGGACGCTCAAGCGTGTGTCCTTAACTCGTCCTTGGAGCCCTCGGCTGCCCCGGGAGTGGATACACACCCTGTGTTTCTTGAGGAGGACAGATTGCTCTCGCAATATGGGTGGAGCCAGTGTTGGGACACACACACCAACACGCACGTCTCAGTAGCAGGAAGACGGATCGATGTTGCATTCAGTCAGGTTTGACCGTTCAGTCAACGCTATTATAACTTGTCCTGTGCCATCAAATAGAGCACAGCCAACAGCTGAAGCACACAGAGACGATTGGACACACACACACACACATACACACATATTGATATGAGGATTCTTTTGGCTCAGCTGAAGAAGGGCTGAATGATACCGTGCGGTTAGGAGAAGCTCCTCACACTGTGAACTGATGAGATGGGTATTGAGACAGGGGTCGTGCTGCCAGGGTCTTAGGGTCAAGGAACACCATGCGGCACCTCCATTTACTTCGTAAAAGCAACCTCCCACGTTTTGTACGTTCTGATGTTGTGTGTGTGTGTGTGTGTTTTTGTGTGTGGTCCACTAGGTCGGCAGCAGAAATCACGGATGGCTCTCAGTACTTTGTTCTGCTGATGATCACGGACGGAGTCATATCTGACATGGTGCAGACGAGGGAGGCCGTGGTCAACGTGAGCACCACACACACACACTCACACTCACACACACACACACACACACACACACACTCAACGACCTAATCGTGAAGGATTGGCTTTGTTACCTCTACACCATTTGGTTTTTGTAAAGTGCTGTTTAACCTCTGTCATGCCACACTAAGCAAATCTCCCAACTTGGCCTGAGACCAAGGACACTGGCATCTGTGAAGTGACCACAGATGGTCAACCTTACGTGCTAGTCATTCTCCGGCTGTAGTTTTTGTCTGGAAACTGTGTTACCCATAACCCTATCTGCCTCCCACAGGCAGCAGCTCTGCCCATGTCAATCATAATTGTTGGAGTGGGACCTGCAGAGTTCGATGGTGAGTACACATCTTGTTCAAGGCCCCTACACATTTGTCTGTGTGTTGTGCCCTATTCAATCCAGGTTCACATGATCAACATGTCCTGTGTCAACGAGTTTCCCCCTGCTGGCACTGTGGCACGCAGAGAGCTATGTTTGACCCCCTTGTATATGGGAGAGTCGTGTCGCTGCCCGCCCGTAGAGAGACTACGGGCCACATCAGGGTCTGTGTGGCTCAGCTGCCGCTGCAGCAGTCCTGCCTCCGTCCACCGCTCCTCCTGTGGAGCAATCAGATGGTCAAGTGACCACAGCCTCTCAGAGACCACGGATCAATGGCCGCTGAGAGGGAACTGTGGGGGCTCAGCGCCGATTGAGAGAGGGCGCATGGGGATAACGGAGTACGTGATTGTGTGTGTGTGTGTGTGTGTGTGTGGGTGTGTGTGTGTGTGTGTGTGTGTGTGTGTGTGTGTGTGTGTGTGTGGGCTGGTGGGTAAAATCCGCTACCATATTTCCCTTGGTTAAGTAATGGAACAGTGAGCATTGTAAAGCGGACACGCATGATCTGAGAGGTCGGAGTGTTCAAAACCACGGTTACCGACTGAGGGGCACCCCCTCCCCCTCTGGTGGTGTTCTAGGCTCTGTGTAGTCTGGAGGTCAACGGCACACGCTTCATTGTTTCTGACACGGGTACGGGCGCGCGCTTCTTTGTGCACCACCGTGAACTAAACGTGAATAATCTAACGTGTTTACTGTTAACAAACCTGCAGTGACGGCTGTGTAAAAGCATATTCTGACGTCTGTTCACTCGGCCACTGTCTACACCGTCTGTGCTGCGGGCTTCTCGAACGCTCGGTGAGATAAAAACGACTTCTGTTTGGGTTCCGCTGTGGCGAGGTGCTCTCCGGCCGCGCCCGGCCACGCCAGGCAGACAGCCAGAGAGTCTCGGGGTTTAGTCCCTGAGCCTCTCCAAAAAGAAGCCCGCGTTCAACGGCCCTGCAGGAGGGCTGGGAGTGGAGTGCTTAGCGGGGCCTTGGGACAGATTTGAAATGATTGTCTGCTGAGAGCGTGCACCTGCCCTGGCAGGGGGAGGCGAGACGTGGAGCTCCACAAAGAGGAAGTGACTGGAAGCGGTCGGCTCAGATCTCTGTGAGTCGCTGTCAATAGGGGAGGGATTTTGAATCATCCGTGCCGTTTTCTTTTTCTCTTTTTCTTTTTCCTTTTGCTTTTCTCTTCTTTTCTCTCTCTGTTTAGCTATGGAGGAGTTGGACGGAGACGAGGTCAGAGTGTCTTCTCGGGGACGTTTTGCTGAAAGGGACATAGTACAGGTACGGAGCTGCTGACACACACACACGTCGCACACAAATAAACACACACACACACACACACACACACACACACTCTTACATAAGGCTCACTCATGTTCGCTTTTGGTGGGCAACTTTAGCCATTTCCAAAACGATCTCCCCCCTCATCCTTGGTCTCTCACGGTCTCGTCTTCAGTTTGTCCCGTTCAGGGACTATATCGACCGCTCGGGGAACCAGGTCCTGAGCATGGCCCGGCTGGCCAAAGACGTGCTGGCCGAGATCCCCGAGCAGCTGCTGTCCTTCATGAAGAGCCGGGGGATTGAGCCGCGGCCCGCCGTCACCTCCTCCTCCTCCTCCTCCTCCCCTCTGCCCCAGCTCCACAGACACATCTGACGGGCCTCTCCATCCGCCAGCCCTCCGTCACACCCACCCACCCCCGTGTCTGCATCCCCCCTCCACCACCACCGCCCACTGCATCCGCTCTCTGTAATCCTAACTGTCACAACACACAATACAGAGTGATGCCCACATATACACACAAACACACACACACACACACACACACACACACACACACAGATATACACACACAGAGACAGACAGATATGCACATATACACACACACACACACAGATGTACACACACAGAGACAGACAGATACGCACTTATACACACACAGACAGATACACACATTGACACACAAAACGCACACACACACATCTTTACACAACATACACGCACGTACCAAGGGTGAACTAAAAGTAGGTAAATGAACGGTATTGATCCAGACCAGAGTGAAAAGAGGGCTCCCATCTTTTAACGCGCCGTATTGACATTGACAGGATCCGAGGAGCGTCGGCATCGATGGGGGAGCTAACGAACGGGTAAACAAGCCGACAGTCCCTTTCACCGCACCCCTCCCCCCGGCACCCCCCATCCCCCTCACAGCGTGGGACAGCCCATTTCTATGGGAGGACATCCACTCTGCCTCCCTACGGCGGACGGAAGCGAGCCAACGTCACACCGTCTACTTGTGGTGTGGTGCTCGTGGGATCCTTTCTGTGTGCCGGCGTGTTCCGCTAGGTCAGCGCGGGTCCTCACTGCGCCTTTGAAACGTGGAAAGGCCAAGCTGATGGTGCGATTGAATGGGCGACATACATTCCGGCGTGCGCTGGAATAACCGCCAGTCTATGTCTTCTTTTGGACGTTCTCTAACTCCAGCCAGGGGATTGCTCTTTTGCTTTCCTGCGGTGAGAAGCAAATCTGTTGACAGGTCAGGTGTGTGTGTGGGGGGGGGGGGAGGGGCCCGGGGCACATGTTCATTACGGCCTGTCTCTCTCACACTCAAACACAGAGCGCGCACACACACACACACACACACACACACCAACACCCACCCTCCCCTGCCCAGCGTGGGCTACGGCTGGGTGCAGATACCTCCCCTGCCGGCACAGAAATGCCAGTCTCTCTGCCTCCCCTGCTGGGTGGAGACGTGAGAAGGCAGGGAGGGCAGAGGGAGGGAGGGAGGGAGAGGGAGGGAGAAAGAGAGGAGGAGGAGGAGGGGTTAGAAGACAGGTGGAGTGGAGAGGAAATAGGGGCAGATAAATGGATGAGGCATGAGGTGATCAAGATGGAGGGAGAGAGAACGGGGAATACAGTCATTGACAGGTGAGATGAACTGGTTGTAGGGCAGTGTTCTTTTTTGTGTGTGTTTGTTTAATGGATGACGGAAACATGGGAAACAGGAGCAAAATAGACGGAAATAAAAGAGAGTTAATGCCTTGAACGTTGGGATTGATATTATGTAACAATTATGCGAACACGATCCCAAAACAATGATCCCAAAACCAGGAAGAATCTGTCACACACGTGTACGAGATCATAGGATACTGTGGGTGGGTATTTGTTGTGGTGTCATAATTCTCATAAATTACATCACAGCACTTACTAGCAGAACTTGAACGCATCACTCTTGTGACATCGACAATTTTGGTAACTGGCACTTCCTGAGTATAGAAAATAATTTACATCAATTTGTTTGCTTTAGAAATAATCACATAAACATGCAAATTACCTAGGTTGAATACCTTGTCATGTCCATTCAATCGCTCCATTTTAAGCCAGACAAACCACCGCAAATTAAGCTGTACTGTTTTGATGGTTCAAATGTATTAAAAGGGGTTCCAGCAGCTAGGCAGCTATCGGTACCAACATCTTCAATGATAAATACACATCCAGTGAAAAGGAATCATCTTAGAACCGGTAACTGACCAAAAGATCTCCTTCGATTAGGACAACACTAGGTTCTTTTAGATTCCATGTCTGTTCTTAAATTATCAACCTCAGTGTTAATTTCAGTGGTAATCTAATGTGTTGGCTGCTGTAACACCTGCAATTTCCATTGAGAGCAATAAAGCTATCTATCCATCTAGTATCTGTCTGTCTGTCTGTCGGTTGGTCTATCTATCTGCCTATCTATCTATCTATCTATCTATCTATCTATCTATCTATCTATCTATCTATCTATCTATCTATCTATCTATCTATCTATCGCTCTCTCTTTCTCTCTCTATCAACCATCCACTGTCCTTTGTCTTTAATGTTTTGTAAATAAGTATTTATTTCTGTATGTGCTGTACCCTCAATGCATCTGGTACAATAACAAGAGTCTGCATGCTAGAAATTTTAATATTTCAATTAGTCTTTGTGCGTTCAATTTACGATGGTGTAATGTGTTGTTAATGTTGAGTCAGACGCTGTCAAACAAACTGCCAACATAGAGATGAACATCTCTACAACAGTAATATGCATTTGAGCTTGTGTAACCACAGATCTTGTTTTGTGGGTTGTTGTTTTTTTACCTATTCAACTTCACAGTCATTTTTATTTCAGAGTTGCTTGTGTGTGAATAGGTCACACAATGAATGACATTTCTTTATTGTAAATGTCCAAATGATTAAAGACTGACATTGGTTATTTGAAATGATTGACATCATGGAAGATAACATATAAATTTCTGTATGCTGTAAGTCAATGTGATAATTTTGTTGGAAAGAATGAATGTTCTCTTTGAATGTCCGTTTCTAAACAGAGGGAAATTATTTTAGTGTTTTGTTAATAATATGTGTAAACTAGCCAACTAAAGAAGACTCGGTTCTGGATTGTGCTTCACCGATCATGAGAACTGCATTAAGATGAGCAGCTAATGGAAGTTGCTCTGATGTACAGAGAACGTGGCTCTGAGTTGTGATCATGCTGTAATAAATTATAGGATTATGTACGCTTTGATCTCAGTCTTTGCTGTTGGTTTCACATTAAGCAATCTGTCTGTGCAGTTGTCGGATGACATTAAAGCACTTTAACTAACCTTTGTCATCAGGTCATTCGGTTATTTTGGTTTGTACAGGTTATTGCTGTCTAAATTTACAGAGCTTTTTAATGTGACAAATTCACTGCAACTTCACTTTATACTTCACTGTAGCCAACATCAACTAACGCTCTGCTGCCATCTGGTGGAAATATCCACTGCAAAACGAATTTGGTAGATCAACAGACTATAGGAATTATAAGGTTTGTATACTCACGCATAATTAGTTTCAAACTATTTAAAGAAGAAGAATTCGTGTTCCAGGTAATCTTTCTGTCTATTCAAAATGAGTCACAATCCTTTTGACAGAGAGGCAGAGATATGCAATTACATTTCATTTTATTTAAAGATTATGGAACCATTTGCAAAACAACAAACACGCTTCTGTGTCCAGCTTGCTTTCCCAGTGTGTCAAAGAGGACCGGGGGGGAATAGGGACAGAGAGTCTAAGTAAAGAAGTAGAGCTGTTTCTCCAGCTCCAAGTCTGCATCCGGACGAGTAACTTGCTTCAGGTTCTCTCTGACTTGCGGTTGGGAGCGGAACATTAGCTTTTTCCCCATCTGACACATACGCACACATACACGCACGCACAGAAGCGTAATATATCACAGATATGGCTATACACTTGTTATTTTATGTGTGTGTGTGTGTGTGTTAGTCATGTTGTTATTTGAATGCAATATAACATAAAAACAAATAATAGAAGTGTTTGTGTTATCTACAGGTTTTTTGACGTCAGCATGGGCTCTCTCCAAAGCCTTCTTCAGGCGTTCATCCTGCTGTTGCTTCTGCAAGCGGATCTTCTCCTCCCTCAGTCTGGAGAGCACACATCAATCATTCAGTTCAGTCACATCTTTTATGTAAGATCCCTTGGTACCTTGTCAAGTAATTTCTTCATGCAAGTCGAACATAAGAGCAAGCATGCGCACGCACGTGCATCCGCGGCATCTTCCACACGCACACACCAGCTCACACGCGAACGCGCACACACCCGGCGGGAGTCCCTACCTGAGGCGTCTCTCCTTCTCGCGGGCCCTCTCGGCCACGAGGAGCCGGTCTCTGGGCACCAGCTCTATGCTGTCCAGCAGCTGCCCCATGCGGTTCTCGATGTTGGTCAGCGTCTGCAGCGTGGTGAGGTTGGCCTCGCTGTCGCCGAAGCACACCTTGTACACATTGCACACCTTCTGGCACAGATGCTCCAGCATCTCGTCCTACCGGAGAGGGGGTTTTCACGGTGGGTCAGTGCGAAGCGAAGGAGCGAGCCCCTTTTGGATTGCCCCTTTTGGGCCGGCCGTGATGAGCGTGGCCTGGTGGACAGCGACTTACCTGGTCCTCGGCCTTATAATTGCCAAATGAGTAGAGCTTGGCCTTCAGCTCCAGCTCCGCGCTGCGCTCCCGCTCCCTCTGAATGTTGTGGGTGATCATGTCAATCTCCTGGAGCAGGTGCGCCTCCTCGTACTCCCTGTGAACGCGCGCACACACACACACACACACACACACACACACAAACAATGGTTAGCACACTAATCATGACCAAGTTTGAACCTGTTAGGTCTGAACTCATCGGGTTTGTTAGAACAGCATGGCGCTAGGCATTCTCTTCTCAACGTTCTAGCATCGTTGGGTCTGCTCGTGTTATCGAGATAGCCCATAAGGGAAAGTTTTGGAAGGGATTTCCAGAGATCCCCAGATAAGCCATAAGGGACGCCGTGACTGACATCTTCCTGCGGGTCTTGTCCATGCTGACGCGATACTCCTCCAGAGTTTCCTCTGTCTCCCTGGAGTGCTGTATCAGGGTGAGGTTCTGTTGCTCCAGCTCGGTCAGCAGGTCCAGCATCTGCTGGGGCTTCTTGAAGTACAGTTCCGGCACCTGGACCACGGCAGGGAAGAGAAAACGAGAAGGCCCACTTTGCAATGCACTGTTAGAACGCGCGTCGTACAAAAGGCGCATGACATGCACGACACATCCACCATACATGTCGGCATGCAGCTGCGCAAACTACTACTACTACTACCACACACACACACACACACACACACACACACACACACAGACATACACACACACACTTTTTGATAAGAGGGTGCATCTGGGACTATGTAAGGTTCTTTAATGCTCTCTGACCTTGTATTCTTCTAATTTGCTAGCATCCACCTTGGGTACAAGAGCATCCTTCCTGAGCAAGACAACAACAACAACACACAAATGTGAGCTATTCTCTTTGGAGTTCCATCTCTTTTTGGTCTAAACCATTGTGCTGTTGCTGTCCTATCCCTTTGCGCTGAAATCCTCTCCTATATTGTACCAGCCCAGAGGTGTTGAGATCACAGCCCATTGTGACGGGGTCGACTCACATGCTGACCCGGAGAGGCCTGGGGTCATTGCCAGCGGTCACTTCCCTGTCTTTGGAAAGATTCTCTCGACCTGGCAGGGCAGAGAGGAAGGTCACGGTGGACGGGAGGCTTCAACACAGGGGGGGGGGGGACACACATCACACCACATCACAGTTTATCTCAATCCCTTTGGCTAAATTCCCGAATGAGAGTATTTTTTTTTCCAACAGTCCGTTTCTTGTTCACAGCAGATTTTAATTTATTATATAACTGGGATAGGCTCCAGCCCCCCCGCGACCCTGCAAAGGATGAGCGGTATAGCTAATGGATGGATGGATGGATAACTCACTACTCTAATTCAGTGGCAGGGGTGGTTTTTCTTCTAGCTTACATTTGAAATGTAGACGCTACATTTGCTAGAATTAAATATATGAAAAAAGTTCAGAAGTACAAAAAAAAAAAGTATGTCAAATTTTGTCAACTTCACGTGTCTGCGTTCGAAATACCCACTTCGGCCAGTCTTGGTGTTTGGTTTCTCCTTCTCCTCCAGCTGCTCTCGCTCCTTCTCCTCCTTGAGGGCAGCCTCCATCTGCCTCACCTTCATGCTGCGCTCCCTCTGCCTCTGCTGCCACTCCGGGGGGGAGAGCTTTAGCAGGAAGTCGTGGTACATGCTGAACTCCTTCAGGATCTCCTCCTTCTTGGAGATCTCGCTGCGCGGACCAGAAAGGCAGCGATGGTGTCAGCGAGGCAGTTACACCACTAGCCAGCTTGCGTAAAGATAACCAGGCGTGCGACTACACAAACGGGCCACACCCACCTTTTCACCGCCACCATCTTCCCTGAGAGCCGCTTGATTTCTGCAACCTTCTCCAGTTTGGTTTTGGTCTCTTGTTCAGCTCTGGTTAGGATCATGAAAAGTCATTTTGAGGACACCTCCGATTGAAAGGACCACATTAGCATTACTTCAACAACATAATAACAGTGTCTAGGAGCTTTAAGGCCTTTGCGCTTTAGATCACAGTTACAGGGATGATTCAAAACCCAATAGAGCTAAGAAACGTCCAAGGCCTTTGACACTCATAACTTCGAATGTTCGGTTAAACACATTGAGTACAAAAGTGTAAACAGCTGTGAGCGGAAAGCACTTGGACGGTCGTAAGTGTGCTCCGAGGGGGGTGTGTGCGCGCCCGCTCACACTTTGATGGCGTGGACAGAGTTCATGTCGTTCTCTTTGAGGAACGAGTCGAAGGTGGTGACGTCCTCCTCCAGGAACCTCTCGGCCTTCTGCAGCCTCCGGTCCTCCTTGGCGGCCGTCTCGGTCAGGCTGTGGATCACCTCACGCTTCACTGTCAGACAATACTGAAGGGAATACACAGACCCAGGGGAGAGGGTTTTTCTGGGGAGTGGTATGGAAGGGGTAGCGGGGGTGATAGACAGCCCCCTACTTGTGACATTTGTTTGGGTTTGTCTTTTTTGCCAAAGTATCCCCAATTATTTTTTTTTCACTAAGTGATAACTTATTTAGCAAAGGATACTCCAGTGCATACCAATGAGGGCTGTCTTTGAAGCTATTTCTGTTCTTACAGTCAGCAAAATTATAATGGACAGATCTTTGGCCAGAACATATGTGGACCCCCTTTGACTTATGACGTACATAACTTTAAACCAGACTCCTGTTCAAGGCCTCTGAACAGCCTTAAAAGAAGATAACATTATTTATTGTGAGGGACGACAGAACACGTTTTGTTTTCCAAAGCTGGTGTCTCCTGTCAGCTTCAACACCATTTCAAGCTTCACTGAAACTCCATGTGGGAGAAAAAAACACATAGAGAAAACCTAGGGAGAAAGTGTACGAGTGGGCATGAAGGTGTCATTAGATAGAGAGACAGAGAGAAAGAGAGTGAGAGAGAGAGAGACCGGCAGAGAAAGAGTAAGTAAGAGCATGGTTCATGAGAGCTGTACGGGGACTGAAATGTGACGCTGTTAGGCTGGGCTTTTAGCCATGCGGCTACACACCCACCGACTGAGGCTTTTCATCTGCTAGACTCAGGCTAGACTGAAGGTGTTTTAATTACTGACACCCCCCCCCGCCATTTATCTCTCTCTCTCTCTCTCTCTCTCTCTCTCTCTATCTACATCTCTCTCTCTCTTATTTCTCTCTTTCCCTCCCGCGTGGCGCCATAGAACTCGTCGCG